>PVJH01013320.1:0-61019 GCA_004026705.1 Nesogale talazaci | reverse complement strand
CCCTCCAGGGCAGATCTCGGCTCTCACTGACTTGTTTTCATTTTTCCAGCTTCAGCACCGGAGCCACTGACAGAGAATGCAGAGTGTCCCGACCCTCTCCTCCTACAGATGGGGGCCACTTGAGGCCTGGGTATTCCATCGGGGAGGCCCGCGTGTCTGGCCAAAGTTCAGGTGGGAGAAAACAGGTCATTGCCACGCATAAGCCCTTGTTTGGGTGCATTCTCTCTGTCATCTCTACCGCTGCTCCTGTCCCCCAGGACGCTGTCTTTCTTTATTCTCTATGTTTGTCGTCCAATCACCAGTGGTTCTCAATGCCTCTGGGTGACATCAGCTTTGGACTGCAGAAGTTGGTAAACATCATTCTTATTTTCCATCTTTGGCATTGGTGGCTGGTGAATAAGTTTGAAAAATTGTTGTATTAATTGAAACACAGACGTATTTTTTTAAAGGCTTATGATCTGCATCCGTGGCTGCTCCCAGCCCATTAATAGTTCAGTGACGTCTTTTATGAAAGGGAATTTGCATGCGCGCTTCCTGTCTCCTTAGTAACAACCTGGGGACAGCAGCTCTCTGGTGAACGTGGCCTTTGGAACTGGCCGAAGCGGCGCACTTGCACAACCGGACCTTTGCCAGGTAAACAGTTTTCACTGGCAACAGTTTACCTTTGCCAGGTAAACAGTTTTCACTGTTGCTGGTATCTTTTCCAGAAAAAGAAAAAATTCGCTAACTCTATTGAAGCAGATTGAACCAGGTCTTAAAATAGATATAAAGTGGTTTCACCCTACAAGGGGAGTTCTTAAAATACTAAAGAGCTGTCTTGAAGCATAGTCAAGTCCTTCAGCCACATTAATTCATATTCCCAACAATTTCTATGCAAATGGCAAATGATTCTTTCCTAATCATTAAGCGATATTGTGTGCTACTGCGTGTACCTGAAATGAAGACATTACTCTTTCTTTTTCTTAAAACCAATATTCCCTCATCCAAACCCGTCTTCCCACAGTGCTCTCAGAATTGCACTTCTAGTTCTCTCAGGTGTGGCTTTGAGAATTTGACCTCGTAGGATGAAGGCCAAAGCAAGGCAGTGTGACTCTGCTAGGCAGGAGCTCTGGGGACATAGGGGTCAGACATTGGACTGCTAACAGCAAGGTCAGCAATTCAAAACCACCGGCCACTCTGCGGAAAAAAGATGAGACTGTCTACTCCCATAAAGAGTTACCACCTCAGAAACCCACTGAGGCAGTTCTACCCTTCCCTGTAGCTTCATCGGAATAGGCTCAGTGGCAGTGAGGGAGTGAGTGAACTTTCCACACTAGAGAGATGGGATGCCCAGGTCTCCAAACATTTGATTCTTCTCAGGCAACCAAAACCCTCTCTCCCGAGACAGACGCCGCCTCTTCCTACGTGTGGAGAAATCCCTCCAGTGCTGACACCAAGCTCACATCCTCCCCCCTAGCTCCTCTCAGGGCCCCTGCAGGCTCCTCCTTTTCAGTCACTCTCGCTTTCCTGAGGGAGCCCTCGTGGTGAAGTGGTGACACATGTTGGACTGCTAACCACCGGGTTGGAAGTTCGAAACCACCAGCCACTTCTCAGGACACCTGAGGGACAGTCTTGGAAACCCATAGGGGCAGTTCTACCTTGTCCCCAGGGTGGCCAGGGGTCGGCGTCAACTTGACGGCCATGAGTTTGGTTTGGTTTTGGCTTTGACTTTTCCCGAAGGAACCCTCAGCTTCCCCTTCTCCCAGGAGGTAGACTGGCTGCAGACAAAAGTCCTACAACCCTGCACCTTCTCAAACCACCCCAGACTCTCCCCACTCCCTCCGTGGTCACATTTATTGGAAGAGGCAGGGACAGTCTCCGCTTCCTCAGCTCCCCCTCTCTCCTCAGCCCACTGCCTTCTGGCTCTGCCATGGAAACTGATCTCTCAGAGGTACCACTGGCCTTCTGGTTGCTAAATCCAGTTAGTGGCTGCTCCTCAGCCCTTCCTGATTTAACTCCATTCCACCCGTCCTTTCACTACAGACCACCCCAGCCTCTGGGCGGTCCTCCTTCTGCTCTGAGGGCTCCTTCCCAGAGGTCTTTGGAGCTCCCGTCAAAGCTGGCTGTCCTAGTGTCTGTACCAGGGCCTCTTTTTCCCCCTCCCTCTACTGCACTTCCTGGGTGAACTCTTCACACCTGCGGTGATAAGGACCACGGAAGGCTTTGAAATCCATGTCTCCAGCCCACACCTCCATCCTGAGCTTCAGACCCAAAACCTCGCACGCTGTCTCCTTGGCTGTTCCCCCCATCCCCCGCCTCTCAGACTCCTCCTTTCAAAACAGAGACCCTCACTTTTCACCCCAAACCTGTCCTCTGCGTCCAAACAAGCACATAAAACTTATTCATGATCTTCTTCCTCACCCGCTCCCTCAAATTCAGTCCCCACAAAGTCCCATCCATTTATTCGGACGCCCAGTTCTTTCTCAAACTCACCAGTGCAACTCAGCATGCCCCATCCCCTTCCCGGCTTCCTGCACTTCTCACCCTGGTGAGCTGGCTCTCTTCCTCAACGCCTTCCCCCCCAGCTCATCCTTCCCCACAAGTCCCTGTGGAATACCAATTGTTATTCTGTCATGCCCTCCTCTGCATGCTACCGCCCTCGGGGCAAAGTCCAAACGCCCTATTTATAGGCTCTCCTTGCTGGATTTGATCCCAGGCATGTCCCTCCTCCCTCCGTGTGTTCCGGCCGCACTGAACTTCCTTTCCATGCCTTAGGTCCACAGTACTTTCCCCTCCAGACCTTTGCACACACTGTCCGTTCCCTGGGACATTCCCAACCTCCCCCACAGACACGGAGCAGGCTGTGTGTGGCGGGGTGGTGGAGAGGGGTCTTTGGAGAGAAGCAGGTGTAGGTTTGAGTTCCACCTCTGTTTTCAAGCCGCATGACCTTAAATATGACCCAAGTTTTCTGAAAGGAGTCCTGGGGGTGTAGTAGTTACCTGATAGGCTGCTAATCACAAGTCCAGCAGTTTGAAACCAGCAGGCACTCCCCAGGAGAGAGGCTTTTGAATCTTTTTTTTGTTTGTTTTTTTGGGCATCACCGCCCTCTGGTGGTGGGAGTAGGAGGCCCAGCCTTTGCTCCGTGGAGCTGGAATTGAACCTCCGTTCCAGTGGGCCGCAGTCCGGCGCACAATCACTACGCCACCAGGGCTCAGCCTCTCATCAGTCTCAAAATGTTTGCTTTTTACTTGAGCCCTTGGTATTAGCTCCTCCATTTCCCACTCCCTCCTCGCCCCCTCCCTCATGAACCCGTGATAATTTATAAATTATTATTATTTTATCATATCACATGCTGTCTGATGTCTCCCTTCACCCACTTCCCTGTTGTCCATGCCCCAGGGAGGAGGTTATATGTAGATCCTTATAATCGGCTCCCCCTTTCTCCTCCGCCTTCCCTCCACCCTCCTGGTGTCACCACTAGAAAATGTCTTTCTTTTTTGGGGGAGGGACCATCACTGCCTGCTGCTGGGAGTGGGAGGCCCAGTTTTGCTCCTGGAGAGCTGCTGCTGGATTTGAACCACCAAGTCAGTGGGCCACACTTCCATACTCAACCACTGCGCCACCGGGGCTCAGCCCCAGAAAGAGGCTTTCTTTAAAGAGTTCAGCAACTCACAGCGGGGGCAGTTGTCCCCTGTCCAAAAGGGTTGCCAGGCGCCAGAATGCACTTGATGGACGCGAGAAGCTTTCTGAGCTGCAGGGTCCTTCTCTGCAGAAAGAGCAACAGTCATGCCCAGGGAGTCGGTGGTCATTCAATGGCAGATGATGAGGCTATCCGTTCCTGGATGAATTACTGCCTGGAAACCCACAGGGCCCTTTCTCAGAGGGTCCTGTAGACTCGAATCGTCTCCTAGGGTCACGATGAGTTGAAGTCGATTGGGTGGAAGTGGGTTTAGTTTGGGTTTGACACAGGAATCGAGGGTTTGATTCCCAGTCAATGCATTTCATGCACTGTCACCACCTCACTGCCAGGGGAAGCAGGTGTGTTTTTTTTTTTGGGGGGGGGGCATCACTGCTCTCTGGTGGTGGGAGTAGGAGGTCCAGCCCCACTGCTGGAATTGAACCTCCGTCCCAGTGGGCCGCAGTCCCGCGCACAACCACTACGCCACCAGGGCTCAGCCCGAAGCAGGTGTGTTTTTTATGATGGTGAACAAGTTTCAGCTGAGCCTCCCAGATGAAGACAGACTAGGAAGAAAGGCCTGGTGATCTATTTCCAAGAATCAGCCAGTGATAATTCTATGGCTCATAAGAGCCTGATCCAATTGTGTGTGTGTGTGTGTGTGTGTGTGTGTGTGTGAGTGACTTGGGATAGATACATCTTTCCAATTCTTTGACACACCTTCACCAGTCCATTTTTTTTTACAAGATTGTATATTTTATTTCATTATTTTAAAATCTTTTTATTGGGGGTACATACAACTCTTAGCACAATCCATACATCCATCTATTGTATGCAAAGTACATTTGTACCATGATGCCATCATTCTTCTCAAAACACTTTCACCCATCCATTTTTGTGCACGTTCTCTGAAAGCTGTCCCTTTTTCCCTGTTCATCTAAGTACACATATATAAGTATATTCTAGCAGCCACGTGTGTACAACATGACACGTTCCCCCCCACACACACACTTCCCACGTATGACTGGGTGACAGGTTGGCCCAAGCTAGACAATCAACCCCTAACTCATGAATTAGGAATTGAGACCAAAGAGGTCACACCTGAGTCTTTTCCTATGTCACCAGACTAAGCAGAGCCAACAGCTGTTGGTAGCCACATGGTCCTGTGTGCATGGGAAATAGAGAAATCTGACCTACAGAGAGGACTTAAACAAAGGCCCAGAGTGGAGGAGGGGTGGAAACAGAAAGAATCTTACACATTGGCTTCCCCAGGTCCAGTGACTGAGGGCAGCTGCTCAGAGCCTGTAAAAGACCCCTGCTTCCTTAAAATCAAATGATTTCCCCCCCTTAAATTCACTACCCTAGATGATTTGGAACTAACAGAATCTGAAGTTCTGTTAGTCTGGGTAGACTAGAGGAAAAAATTCATAGACACGCATATAAATATAAGGGATGGGTTTATATATAAGAGGGCTGGAACATTGAGAAAGCATCCCAACCCAGTCCAGTCCAAAGTCCTAAGTCCAATATTAGCCCATATGTCCAATACCAGTCTATAAAGTCTTCCAACTCACAAAACGTGCAGTAGAGACATCCCAGCACTGGCAGGAGTCTCCCCATGGCTCCTCATTTGCAGAGTTCAGGGTCCATCAGCAGTATCCATTGGCAGTGGGAGCATCTCAGTGCTGGCAGGAGTCTCTCTGTGGCTTCTCTGGCCCCAGAGGTCTGGTTCCATCAGGGCAAGCCCATGCGGCCTCCTCTCTGGCTCCTCCAGTCTCCAGGAATCAGGATTGATCAGCCATCATCTCGTCTTGTCAATAGACAGACTCCCAGAGACTGAGAGTCAAGTCTCTCTTCTCCGATTGGGAAATACGACGAGCTTTCCCAGAAATCTCAGGAGAAAGCCAGGCCCACACAGAGGACTCATTGGCTACTCGTTGGCTGGCTATCTCCAGATTGACAAGGTAGACTCCACCCCTAGACTCCCCATCATGAAATTGACATGTGTATGTGACCGCCACACAAGTCATTTACCTCGTTTATAGAGTTAGGGTAAACATTGAAAACAAGGCTTGTACCTCTGTCGTGAGTAGTCCACGAATTATACTAATGCATTCATACTCAGTGTGTGAATGAGACCAAGCCCCAGGTAGGGCTGCTAGAACTGCCTGTGACTACAGTCGTTTCAGGTACAGCGCCACTGCTTAGCATTGCACCATCCTGCGAGCATACCTGTTACTTCACTGTAAAGGTGAAGTGTCATATGATGGCAATTTTGAAAAAGGAAAAAGGGTGGGGTGGGAGAAATGACGCGCACTCTAACACCACTTCCACCACATTGAAGTACGCTGATGGCATACGTTACGTTACACAGTTATATTCTTGGTGCGCATTTCATTTAGTGTCTGGTATTTTCTTCACTTCACAATCATAAACATTTGAGTATTTCTACTTTATTTCTTCTTTTTTTTTTTTTATTAGGCATCACTGCCCTGGTGGTGGGAGTAGGAGGCCCAGCCTTTGCTCCGTGGAGCTGGAATCGAACCTCCATCCCAGTGGGCCGCAGTCCGGCGCACAACCACTACGCCACCAGGGCTCAGCCCCAGTATTTCTATTTTCTCATCACTTCCATAATTTTATAATAGTTGCTGCTGTGTGTTATCAAACTGATGAAGCTAAAGGTGCCCTGCGTGCGTGCACGCGCATTTATGAATCTCACTGCAGTCTATGTTGTTATGGATGGACAGCCAGACAAACCCATGACCACGTGGTTGATTTCAGCTCATGGCAAGGCCGCGTGTTAGAACGCCCTGTAAGGTTTTCTCAGCTGTGATCTCTACGGGAGCAAGCATTCTTTTCCCTCCTTTTTATTTACTACAGCACTCTCAAAAAAGGGATCAATATAGGTTCACAAATTCTAATTGATATAGTACGAAACCTCCAGAAAAACGTGACAAAATGAGCCACTCTCCAAACACCCGCCAGAACGAAAGCCACAGACGCTTGCAGCTAGAACACACGTGACGCAAAAGGCTGTTGGGACTGGGCATTAGCGACAGCTCAGGCCAGGGCGCGTGCCCCGACCCCAAACCGAACCCCCTGCCATACGTGGATTCTAACTCGCAGTGACAAGGAAGGGTAGGGTGCCATATAGGACGGGCTACAGCTGCCTCCGTGGGCTCCCGAGGCTGTAAGGAAGTCTTTTTTTGGGGGGTGGGGGATCACTGCTCTCCGGTGGTGGGAGTAGGAGGCCCAGCCCCACTGCTGGAATTGAACCTCCGTACCAGTGGGCCGCAGTCCCGCGCACAACCACTACGCCACCGGGGCTCAGCCCTTAAATTAGCATTTATCGATTGTTTTAATTACAAAAGTGCGGGGGTGGACAGCTGGGCTGAGCCCCGGTGGCATGAGTGGTTGGGTGCGGGGCTGCGGCCCGCGGGCTTGGCGATTCACATCCAGGGGCGGCTCTCAGGAGCAGCATTGGGTAGTGCCCACGACCACCAGAGACAGTGATGCCCCCCACAAAAAAAAGTGGGGGGGAGGGAGGGAGGAGAAAAAATGAGCTGATACCAAGGGCTCAAGTAGAAAGAAGATGTTTGGGGAATGATGATGGCAACGAATGTAAAATTTGCTTGGTACAATGGATGGGTGTATGGATTGTGATAAGAGTTGTACGAGCCCCCAATAAAATGATTAAAAATTTTTTTAATTACAAAAGTAATATGCAATCCTCTTTAAGTGTTGGTGACAGAGATAATCAAAAAGAAAATATCCTTTCGTTACCCAATAAGAACTCTTATAGCTATTTCTTTTTATCGGGATATATAATTCTAGCTCTTTTATGAATAATTTTCACAACTCTTAGATTTTTTTTGGGGGGGGGCATCACTGCTCTCCGGTGGTGGGTGGGAGTAGGAGGCCCAGCCCCACTGCTGGAACTGAACCTCCGTCCCATTGGGCCGCAGTCCCGCGCACAACCACTCCGCCACCGGGGCTCAGCCCCAACTATTAGATTTTATTGTGCATGTTGTTTTATTTTTAGAAACATTGATTTATATTGCACTGGTTATATAACTTGCCTTTCCCCAACTTAACTATATATTATAAATATCTTTCCATTTTATTACTTTTCTTCAACCCTTTGTGCGGACATATGTAGTTATCTGAATTAATCTTCTGTTTTCCTTCTGACATTTTACTACTTTATTTTATTTGTTTGCTTGCTTGTTTAGGGGCGAGCATCACTGCCCTCCGCCCTCTGGAGTAGGAAGCCCAGCCTTGCTCCTAGAGAGCTGCTGCTGGATTTGAACGGCCAACCCGGTGGGCCGCCATTCTGCACACAACCACTACAGCACCAGGGCTCAGCCCCATTTTACTACTTTAAGTGAAACTGTTACCCAAGTCAAATCTCTGTGCACATGTGCGATTACTCTATTTCCCTACGGTGAATTCCCGCAACTGCAATGAAAGGGTCAAGAGACACACAGATATACTAAGAGCAGTACCTGTGTTAGTCCGGGTAGACTAGAGAAACCAATTCATAGACACACATATAGATATAAGGGTACGGTTTATATACAAGAGGAATGCTACATTGAGAAAGTATCAGTCCAGTTCAAAGTCATAAGTCTGATATTAGCCCATATGCCTGATACCAGTCTATAACGTCTCCTTCTGACTCATGAAGTCACAGGCCAGTGGGTGCAGAGTCCCGGCGCCAGCAGGGGCCTCCCCATAATTCCTCACTTCCAGGGCTCAGGGTCCATCAACAGCACCCAGTGGTGGTAGAAGCAACTCAACGCTGGCAGGGCTCTCCACGTGGCTTCTCCAGCTTCAGAGGTCTGGTTCCATCAGGGGAAGGCCCTGTGGCTTCTCCTCTGGCTCCTTCAGCTCCTCAGAGGCTGCCATCTTGTCTTGTGCGTAGTTCATTGTCTCTGAGACTAACTCCCAACAACTGGGGAAATGGCTTCTAATCGTCACAAGGAAAATATGGTGAGATTTCCCAGAAGTCTCAGGAGAAAGCCATGCCCACACAGAGGCCTCATTGGCTACTCAATGGCGATCTCCAGATTAACAGGCTAGGCTCCACCCCTACATCTCAATCATGAAATGAACATAAGCACATGACTGCCACAGTACCTGTGAGTAGAATTAATAATTTAAGCTAGAGGAATTCTTTAAAACTCTTGCTATGCTGCTGTTCTGCTCTTAAAATAATAATAATAGTTGCCTTTATTTTTGTGAACGGAATTCTAAAGGGGAGGAGGGAAGAATCGGTTGTATGCTTTCTTAGAATCACCTTCCAGGAAGAGCCAGCTCCTGTGTATGGGTCTGGGGAGAGCTTCCCATCCCCACTCCCTCCTGTCCCACACTGCTCAGGGACAAACTCCCTCACAGTCTGAGGGACGGTGGGTAGGGAAGGACGAGGCTGTAGGCTGATTCTACACTTCACTAAACGACTCAGGGAAGTCACTTAGGCACTCGAAGGCCTCAGCTTTCCCATCTGTACAGTGAGACTAATGACACCCATTCTGGGCATGTGTAATCCTGGTGGCATCACGGTTATGAGTTGGGCTGTCACCCTCACGGCCAGCGGTTCAAAACCACCGTCTGCTCCAAGGGAGAAAGATGAGGCTGCCTATACCCGGAGGCTGTTCTACTTTGACCTCTAGAGTCCTGACGAATGGACATCAGCTTGACGCTGGTGAGCTTTCTTGGCTTTGGTTTTTTGGGTAGCTTGTCTTGCCCGTGAATGTCAGTCATAAATAAATTATAAACTCCCCTTCAAAGTCAAGCATTAATTCAGCCCCTTCAGGAAACAGCCATGTGCTGGTTTCTGGGCGGGGGGTGGGGTGGGGTGGACGGGACACAATGATAGAGAAATGGTGGCAGAGCGTGCTGAATCATGGGATTTCGTTCACCCAGCTGGTGGCTTCTTTTCGGGTCCTACTAAAGCACTCGGCGGCAGGTGGGGGAGGGCTGCATCCATCCTCCCTCTAGCCCTACTGTCTGGATCTATTCCGGGGGAGGGGGACTAGAATAGTGGCTAGCCCACTATTGTAGTGTCTGCAGCAACAGTGGTGGGATTCTTTGGCTGGAATCCACAGCCCCTTTCTTCCCCAAACCCAGGCAGTGCCTGCACGTTCCCATGACAACAGCACGCCTGGGACGGAGCAGCTTGGGAAACACACACACACACACACACACACACACACACACACACACCAGCTTTTCCTGTAAGGGGAAAACTGGCCAGAGGCCTCAGGCAGGACAAGCTGGGACAGGGGTTCTGAAGCGGGGCTGGGTGGTGGGACAAAGATCCCAGCGGTATAAGCAGAAAAAAACAGGTGTCCTGAGCCCCAGCACTGTACTTGGCCGCCCATAGACCAAGGCCCGAGCACTGTGGATGGTGCGAGATTGAGTCATTTGATTCTCACAAGGCACCTGGCAGGTTGGCACCAGTCTGACCCCTGCTCTGCAGACGAGGAGACAGAGCAGCGTGAATGGCGAGGAGCAAAGCTGGCAGGCTGACCTTTCTGCTGTGCCAGTGACTTCTAGAGAACCCTGGTTCTCCTCCTGACCATCTTGGACACCTTGTCAAGGACGGATTCCTCTCATCCTTGTAAAATGTAGTTCAAGATAAAAACTATGATTCCTTTAGGGCAGGACCCAAAGCTCAGAGAAGTTAAGGGACACGCCCCAAGTCACACATGGGAATCCAAAGGGTGGAGACCGAGTCTACCCCCAGGTGTCTCAGAAGAAAAACCTGCTTCCCTGCTTCTTCCCACAAGAGCAGCGCTGGCAATCTTCTGTCCACGGCTTTCCCTAGGGGCCCTTCAGGACAGGGCAGAACTGCCCCCGTGAGTTTCTGAGCCTGGGACCCTTTGTGGGAGTAGACAGTCCCGTCTCCCTCCCAGGGAGGGGCCAGTGGTTTGGCTCAGGTGACCTTGCACTTAGCCGCTGGGCTTGTCACCACGAAGACTGTTGAACTGAGGGGCCTTCACAGCTTGACTCGGCTCAGCAACGGAGGCTTCAGAATGCTGGACCCAAGATTCCTTTAGGTCTCTAGTCCATTTTCCCACGAGCTTTTTAAAACCCGCTTGTATTACTATTGTAAATACTGACAGTTTATGGTTACAGAGGATAGCTTTCAGGCTGTGGAGGGACAGGGCTCTCTGATTTTAACCCAGGCCCAGCTGTTGTCCACACACACACACACACACACACACACACAGACACACACACACCTTGGCAAGCTGAGGTTACTCACACTGGGCCTCCCCGGCAGGTGAGCCTGCCCACACCTGCTTGCCTCACATGGGAGGGACTGTTGAAGGTGTGCCACCCCACCCCCTCATTCTGTGTAACCAGCCTGGGCCTTCCCAAAGGAGGCGGAAACTTCTGGAGGTCTCAGAGGCCACCTGGACTTTTTTTTTTTTAACCTAACCATTGTGGGGAGCCCACTTTAGAACTCTGACACTCGACTGTGGGGTGGGGAAGGGGCAGTTCCTTATGGTCCCTCCACTATTGGTGGTTGCTTTTTTCAGATATTGGATTGCAAGACCCCTAATTTGATGGTGTTTTTCATGGTAGCCTTTTATTTTTATTTTATTTATTTATTTTATTTTTGGGCATCACTGCCCTCTGGTGGGAGTGGGAGGCCCAGCCTTGCTCCTGAAGAGCTGCTGCTGGATTTGAACCGCCAACCCAGTGGGCCGCAGTCCCGCTCACAACCACTAGGGGTGGTCTTTTATTTAATTATTTATTTATTTTTGTTTTTTTTGGGCATCACTGCCCTCAGGTGGTGGGAGTAGGAGGCACAGCCTTTGCTCCGTGGAGCTGGAATTGAACCTCCATCCCAGTGGGCCCCAGTCCTGCGCACAACCACTATGCCACTGGGGCTCAGCCGGTCTTTTATTTTTAAGAGCCTCTTATTCCCTAAAGGAAGTGCAGTGATTTTTTTAAGAGTCTTTATTTATTTATTTATTTATTTTTTGTGGGCATCACTGCCTCTGGTGGTTGTGGGCACTACCCAGTGCCGCTCCTGAGAGCCGCCGCTGGATTTGAACCGCCAAGTCCGCGGGCCGCAGTCCCGCACTCAACCACTTATGCCACCAGGGCTCAGCCTTTTTTATTTTATTTCTTTATCTTTAATCTCATCTCTGACAGACAATACTGACCTCTGGGGCCTTGGAGTGAACATCATATTTGCATAAGATTAAGAGTCACCTCCGTCCCCTCTCCCCTCCCTCGTGGCCCCCCCACCCCCCCAGTCCAGAGAGGTAACATCATGCTAGTCAAATCTCCTCTCTAGGGACAGACACTGAAGGTTGGTTTGCCCCAGGTAATTTTTACGCACTCCGCCTTTGGCACCCCCATGCCATGACTCCGTCTGTCCTGCTGACAGGCTGCCTCCGTCTGGTTCCCCTCTGGGGGAGCCTATAGAATATCCAGTGGCTTTGGAACCCCAGCTTCCGATAACCGGCCAGCAAAGCCCTGCCATGCCAGGTCCCGTAGGATCCCTTCGGTGGAGCAGACGATTTAGCACCTTACAGCCAACCCTCGGCCCCTTCCTGCTGTAGAAACCAGTCGTGAAGCTTGTTTCTAGAACCTAGGACTCCCTCCAGGTGCGGGTCAGAGCGCAGAGGGGAGAGGCTGGACACGCAGGGAGAGGGTTGTGCGGGATTGTGGGCTGGTGGGAGAGAGGGCAAGAGGGCACAGTGGAGGACCATGGCCAAAGTCGGTGGTCCCCCTGGTGAGGCTCAGGGTGGGAGAGGGTTCCCCGCTGGCTGGAGCAGTGAGCACCTGCTGGGCGTCCTGAGCCCTGGGCCCGCCCGGCCGTGCACCGTGGGCACTCAGTGAGTGCCCACTATAGCTGGTGGATCCGTCGATGAAATACGGGCAGCTCTGTCAGAAAAGTCCAGACTTCTGGCTCTCCCACCCCCTGGGAATTTCATAAATAAATCCCTGGATCGGTTCCAAGAAGAATTTCAAGGCTTCCTCTCCCTCTCTCTCTCTCTCTCTCTCTCTCTCTCTCTCTCTCTCTGTCTTCCAGAAACAAAACCATTTTACCTGATGCTTGGTATCCCGACTCCTCCTGAGAGGCACGCAGACTGGGCACCCCACCCCCCACCCCGAGATGGGGAGAATGGATGGCGCCGGGTCAGGAGAGCAGGCCGGCGGTGCAGGTTTGAGCCGAGGCTCTGCAGCTGGCGGCTGCTAACCTGGCTCCCCAGACGCCCCGTCTGCCCCGGGCTCGGATTGCTCAGCCTCCCCTCCCCCCCCAAGGGCTTTGGCAGGATTCTCCATCAGGTTTTTGCAAAGTGCTGGGGTCTTAAAATAGCATGAAGGCGTGCGCGCGCGCACACACACGCGCGCACACACTCAGACTCTAGTGTCAATTCCTGTAGCGCAGACCGAGACTCCGAAAGGGCGAAGCATCATCCTCAGCGGAGAACAGGGCTAGGTCCCGCAGGAAGCAGGGGGTGGGCACTTGGACGCTCTGAGCCTGTGTGAGCGGGTGTCTGTGCGTCGCTGGGGTCTTGATACCAAAGGTTGGGTCGTGTGAACTGTTTCATGAGGAGAATCTGGGTTTCCCTCCTGACTTGTGAATTCCTTCAACTAAGAACTTTATCTCAGTCTTTCCCAGCCTCCCTCCCCCCAAACCAACACATCCCCTCAGCCATTCAATTGGTTCTGCTTCTTAGGGACCCTGTAACAAAGAGTACACTTATCCCATGGGGTTTCTCGTTATGCAAGCAGACTACCACATCTTTCTCCCTTGAAGCAGCTGATGGGATTGAACCGCCCACTTTCCAGTTAGCAGCAGAACGCTTTAACCACCGTGCCACTGAGGCAACTCAGTGCCTGGTCCATAAGCACTCACAACTTGCCTGAAGTAGAAATAGAATACAGGTAGGTGGGTGTGTGGACTTGTTAGAAAGAAAAATGGGGCTGAGCCTCGGTGGCGTAGTGGCTGTGCGCAGGACTGCGGCCCACTGGGATGGAGGTTCAATTCCCGCTCACAAGAGCAAAGGCTGGGCCTCCTACTCCTACCACCAGGGCAGTGATGCCTGAAAAAAAAAAAAGGGAAAGAAAAATGGTAGGGGCTGAGCCCCGGTGGTGTAAGTGGCTGAGTGTGGGACTGGCGCCCGCGGGCTTGGCAGTTCAAATCCAGCGGCGGCTCTCAGGAGCAGCACTGGGTAGCGCCCACAACCACCAGAGGCAGTGATGCCCTGCCCCACCCCCCCAAAAAAAAAACAAAAAAGAAAGAAAAACGGTAGTAGTAAGGCCAGTCACACATTAAGTGAAAAAGTGGGAAATGGTACTCCAAATTTAGCAGATCCAACCTTAAGTATTTACTGATTATGGGAAGGGAAGCAGAAGTGATTGCTGCCCTGGTGGGGTTTATGATCTGTCTCCAGGTGGGTGTGGGGGGAGGGTAAGAAAGTATACATGAAATACCTTGAAGACAACACATTGCTGCTGAGAGGTAGAAATCTGACTGGTGTGCTTTAAGACTCCAGTCCATGAACGCGCTGGCACAGGATGATAGGAAGAGAAGCTTGCTGGGTGTCTTAAACTGGGTTCTTTAGAGGAGCAAAAACGGTGAGATGTCCATCCTTCTGCTCCCACAGAGTCAACTCTGAGGCACAGAGAGCGTTTTTGAGATTTTAAACCTCTTTGGGAACAGATAGTCTTGTCTTTCCCCCATGAACCACCAGCCATGTAGTTGGCAGCCCAATGCTTGTCCCACACAGCCACCAGTTCCCTTAAAGCATATATGCATCTAAATATATATAAAGGGGACTCAAAAGATCCATTGGGAAAACGGAATTGGAAGGATAATGGAATTTTTCCAGCATCCGAGGGATTTTCAAAAAGCTAAAAAAAAAAAAAGGTGGGGGAGGCTTATGTGTGTGTATGTGTAGTTCAAGGAAATGGGTTATGTGGTTGTAGAGACTGGCAAGTCCCCAATCTGTGGACCAGGCATCTCCTGATTCATGTGATTTCAGAGACTGAGGAATCGAAAATCAACAGGTCAGACAGCAGGCTGCTGGCTCACAGGTGATGGGAGCTGGTGAATCCAAAGATCTGCCAGTCAGATGGCCACTGGCTCGTAGATCAAGAACGTCATGTCGGAGAGTGATGAGTCAGACGCAGGATTCAAAGAAGGCAAGCTTGCTAGGAAAATCATATGTATCGGATGCAAGCCATACCCCAAATAACGTACCCTTTTCAACAGATTGACTGCTCATTGGAACACAGAAATAGAGGATGATTATAAAGTACCTGTCAAACCACAGAGAATCCTGGTCTAACCAAATTGACACATCTTAACTATCACAGTCCACCCCTTGTCAGCTTGACCTCCTTACAAATATCCCTAAGCCATGAGCAACCTCTAAATTGCATCTCTACCTGTCACTTCAAACTCTATTGGATCAACTGGATCATATGACTCAAGTAGTAAGCAGAGCAGCTTACACTGCATGAGACTTCTCTTGTTCTGAGCACCACCCAAAATAAGCACATTTTTTTATTCGCTTGATAAATAGACCAGCATAGCACACGAAAATGAAGGATCTGTGTCCTCCAAACTCCAAAGAGTTCCACCAAATGTTGTAAGGGGGCCAGATATATCAACCTGCAGCTTTTAGTATGATTTACAACTCAATGTGACTAACACAAAAATCTAATAGACAGCATCAAGATAAACACAGAAAAGGTTGAAGTTTCCAAAGATTTAATTTTCCTTGGATCTACAATCAATGCTCATGGAAGTAGCAGTCAAGTTATCAAAGGACTTATTGTATTGGGCAAATCTTTGCAAGGACCTCTCTCAAGTGTCCAAACGCAAAGATAGAATTCCGAGGACAAAGGTGCACGTGACCCAAGCCATGGTATTTTCAGTGGCCTTATATACATGTGAAAGCTGGCCACGGAATCAGGAAGATGGAAGAAGAATGAATGCTTTTGACTTATGGTGTGGTTGAAGAATTTCTAAAGTACCAGGGAATGCCAGAGAATAAGCAAATCTGACTTAGAGAAAGTACTGTCAGAATTCTAATTTGATGTGACAGTGGCAAGACTTAGTCTCATGTACTTTAGTCATGCTATCAACTCCAAATCCCTGTCAAAGAATATCATGTCCCTCCACACCAAGGCAAAACACTAAGTGAGTGCAACAGGACAGCGGGGGAGGGGGAGTAGCAGAGCAAGGAAGACCGGAGGGATTACCAAAAACAGACTTTGGGACCAGGGTGTGGTACTCTATCAGACTCAACTGGAAAACACCCCTGAAGGCCAACAAACAGTCCTTCAACTATTTAAAGGCTTTTCTTTTTTGTCATTGTTTTGTTGTTGATGTCTTGTTCTGTCTTGTTTTGTGCATGTTATTGTTTCCACAGGTCTATCTAGATATGATAGGCTAGATAAACAACCTGGAGGAGAAAACAATGGGACTAACCGTTTCAGGAGACATGGGAGAGGGGGATATGGGGGAAAGGAAGTGGTATCACAAACCCAGGGACAAGGGAACAACAAGTGATCCAAAATTGGTGGTGAGGAGGGTGTAGAAGGCCTGGTAGGGCCTGACCAAGGGTAATATAATCAAGAGGAATTACTGAAACCCAAATGAAGGCTGAGCATGATAGTGGGATAAGAGGGAAGTGGGACAAAAGAAAATAGAGGCAAGAACTCAGAGGCAAAGGGCATTTATAGAAGTCTAAATAAAGGAATATCTATTTATATATGAGGATGGGGAAATGCTCACCTTCCTGACAATCACTGTAGACAAAGTGGGTGCATAAGCAAATGTGGTTAAGAAAGTTGATGGTGTCTGACTATCAAAAGATATAGCATCTGGAGTCTTCCAAGATCAGATGAGATCAGGCACATTCAGAGTGGTATGGCCATAGACCCTCTGGAGTCTTAAAGGCTTGAAGATAAACAAGCTGCCATCTAGCTCAGAAGCAACAAAGCCCACATGGAGGAAGCACGCCAGCCTGTGTGATCATGAGATGCCAAGGGGATCAACATCAGGCATCAAGGGGAAAAAAAATGATATCATTCTGAATGAGGGGGCATGCAGATTGGGGACCCAAAGCCCACCTGTAGGCAACTGGACATTCTCTTACAGAAGGGACGTGGGGAGAAGTGCAGAGTAGCAACGATGAAACATACAACTTTCAGGGCTGAACCCCAGTGGTGGAGTGGTTGTGCGCGGGACTGCGGCCCACTGGGACGGAGGTTCAATTCCAGCAGTGGGGCTGGGCCTCCTACTCCCACCACCAGAGAGCAGTGATGCCCCCCCCCCAAAAAAAAAAAACAACATACAACTTTTCTCTAGTTCTTCGATGCTTCCTCCCACTATCATCATTCCAGTTCTGCCTTACAAATCTGACTAGACCACGGGATGTACAATGGATAGATGTGTGGATTGTTATAAGAGCTGTGCAAGCCCGCAATAAAATGATTGTTTTAAAAAAATAAAGAATATCATGCTTGGTACAGTAGTGGGCCAGTGCATGAATGAAAAATCTTCCATGAGATGGATTGATGCAGTGACCACAATGAATGTGAGGCTGGTGACAACAGATAGTGTTTTGCTCTGTTGTACATAAGGCCGCTATGAGTCTGAGCCAACTCCATGGTACTGAGCAACTTCCTGTCTAGCACACAAATTGTCTTGCTAACACGTCTAGAACCATTGTTAACAATTACCTATTAGATCCAGTCAGCACAGTGCCATCAGCGTACTAGACCGGTGTGATGTAAGACGCAAACAGGACAGGCAATCGAGGCCTGTGGATTAAATTATGGTATAGTGCTGGACAGCTGAAATACTTGGAGGTTGTACAGTGGAGGGGTATTGCTGGCCTTGCCAACTGAAATCAAATTGCCTCCGATGTGCCTTCAAAACTGGAATCATGAAAGAAATATGAGATAGGTTAATAACTGACTATCAGGGACCAGAAAATGAAAAAGGGGCTTCAGAAAGTTCATGGCAAAATTTCATTACCTTTCTCCCAAAACTTTGTGAAGTCCTCTCATATTCCTTTGCTTCAATAGTGAAACTCTATAGAAGACAGCAGTTGCAATTGTCATTACACTTGGCTACGCTTAAAAAAAAAAATTCACTGTTATCCACCAAGCTCCGTCTATTTTATACATAGGCCAAACAGGCAAGTTGAATGAGGATGGGGTGGAGATTTGAAGGCTTCTTTGCTTGGAGTTCTTGATAATGACCCTAGTTCCTGAAAGCCCTCCAGGAATGTGGTGGTGCTTTGTTGTCTACTATCTTCCTAAGTAGGGGCAATTCTAAGGACTGGGTTCTTCCTACCCCAACAGTCAGGGATTCAAGGAGCCCTTGCGGTGCAGTGGTCATGTGTTGGGCTGTGGTCATTCAAAGCCAACAGTAGCTCCCTGGAGAAAGAAGGGACTTTCTATTCCCAATAGTCAGGGATCCAATCTGGGGATTTTACCAGGTGCTGAGTATGCTCATAACAAATATGCATTCTAGGGCTGAGCCCCGGTGGCGTAGTGGTTGTGCACGGGACTGCGGCCCACTGGGCCGGAGGTTCAATTCCAGCAGTGAGGCTGGGCCTCCTACTCCCACCACCAGAGAGCAGTGATGCTCAAAACAAAAACAAAAACAAACAAACAAAAAAAAAACAAATATGCATTCTGGAACTGGAGAACTCACGAAAGGATTAGTTCCCGGCCCCACTGTGTGACAGACCTGAGTTAAGACTCTGCTAATAGCCTGACCTCTAGAGGCCCCTATTCTGCATGGTGGACTAACGTGATATTTTGGGGCTCCAGAAAATTAGTATCAGTCCAGTAATCCTCCCAAAGCCTGATCATTGTCCCTTGTCCAAGGAAGAATAATGCTTGTGAAAGGTCATAGATGGACATGTTGGAGAAAAGATTAGCGATATAAAATTTTGATCTTCCTCAAGGGAACGAGGCCTTTCCTTCGTTCAAGGGGTTGTATGTCAGGGAACTGACTCAAGCTGGGAACGGACTGAGGGGCCATGACTCTCTATCCTGGTGATTCCAGTTAGATAGATTTTCTCTTGATCTGGAATTCTGCTGCTTAGAGAGATCAAATAAATATTAAATAGGTTTTCAACCTACAGCACTCCTACAGTACACCATGCTTAGGTAGCTAATATTATGAACCCATCCCGGTGAGATTATTCTGATTACTGCTTTCACTCGACCAACCCACTGAAAACCACGACTTTGCCAAGTTAACACATAACCCTAATATTTACAAGGAATCCGTCCCGGAGCTGGTTTTGACCAAAGGATAGAAGGGCTGAGCCCCGGTGGCATAGTGGTTGTGCGCGGGACTGCGGCCCACTGGGACGGAGGTTCAATTCCAGCAGTGGGGCTGGGCCTCCTACTCCCACCACCAGAGAGCAGTGATGCCCAAAACAAACAAACAAACAAAAACAAACAAACAAAAACAAAGACAAAAGGATAGAATTCCTCAAGCTGGGTTCTAGCCATGGGCTACAGAGACCATGGGACAAATACTCAGGTTAGTGGAAGCAAAAATATTTCTTGACGTGATAGATGGGAATCTCAGAGAGCCCAGTAGTGGAAAATCTAGCCAGACATCATGGGAGTTGAGAGGACACTGAGCTGGGTTTGCGTCAGGGAAACTATGACTGTTTACAGTAGGTGAGTGTGGAGGGTGTGTATGTGTGTGCAGTGCCTGTGTCCAGCTGCCTGCTGCATGCATGACTCATCTCAGGTAACCTCCGTGTTCCTGGCAGTGCACATGCTCGGGGTCCCTAGCGGCTCCTCCCGAGATGTGTCTGTTCCACTCTTTTCTGGCTCGCTCTGCTGCCACTTGGCCCAGGGGTGACTTCTGTTAGTCTACAAGGCCAGAACCCATCGCCATTGAAGCACTTCCGTTTCTGAGCCTCTTTAGTTAAAGGCTTTCACAAGAGAGACTGCATGACTCATTCAGTCTATTCATTGCATTCCCTGCCTTCAGATGGCTACCTCTGGGGCAATCATCCATGGCCCAAGGGCAGGCCGTACAAATTGACTAGGAGAAGGGAGTCTAGATGGGCAGAATCTATAAACTAGTGATCTAGATAGAAAAGTGGAGACCAGGGTGTCCCCCAGGTAAAGACAGATTATACACAGGTGTGTGTGTGTGTGTGTGTGTGTGTGTGTGTGTGTGAAAGAGATTAAAAGAAGAAGTCAGGGCAATAAAGAAGCCTGGGGTCAACTGGGGGACTTTAGGCAACTTATTTAATCCTCCAGTGTCTCAGTTTCTCACGATTGACATATGGGGAATAATAGAACCATTCGCATGGGTTGTTGTGAAGATTAAATATACCACCCATGTAAAAAGAACAAATGTGCAAAGTTCAGTCTCTGTACGCTCTGCTTCTGCACGGGGGAAGTTACGTCTGTGTTTGTCACATCGAGTACCTCCCCGCCACTTAGGGCTGGTGTCTTGAACAAGCCGCTCATCTTCCCTGGGCCTTGGTTTCCTTGGATGCAAAATAGGGGATTCGACGGGATAGTTTCTCGGTGCCCCTCCAGATGTAGAATGTCATGGTTTAGACTGGGGGTTCGACGTCTCCTATGTTTTCAAAAAGGTCGATGAGAAAATGGATGGGCTTTCCTAGAACAAGGGTCCCGTGGTCGGAGGCCTGGTGGGCTGGAGGGCAGTGACCAGGAGGAAGAGAGGCGTGGGTACGGTTCTGGACTTGGGGTTTACCTGGAAGATGGGCAGGGGAGGGTTGAGAGAACATTCTGCGGGGTCACCAGGTATACCTAGATGGAGACCAAAGTAGAAGCATGAAAGCTGAGGAAGGTGTGGCCTGTCTATCCCAGATAGACGGGGGTGAAATGAAGTCAGTGTGAGGGTTAGGCAAAAGAAAGAAGGCTTGCCTCTGAGATCAGCAATAGACTCTGTGGCAGAAAGCGAGAGAGGAAGCCTGGGCAGGGTTCCACCACTCAGCACTGTCCAGTGAGGCCACTAAGCACAAGCTCAGTGCTCTGCTCACTGAGGTAGACTGGGGCCTTGGGGCTTCCTAAAGCCATAGCAATTGGCCCAATCAGCCGCTCATCCTCGGCCACACGGCATGCAAGGTCCTTGTTACCCAACCTGCCCTCTCTGCTTTCCTTAACTCTGCCAGCTCCTCGAGCCTCTCACCCTCTTAGGACCCCCGACCTTCGAATATCTTCCTTTATGTTCCCATCCTGCATTGTGCAGCGTTTCCAAAAGACCCTGTCCCGTCAGAGAAGCTTGTGAAGACTTCACACGGGCACCCGGTCTTCATAGCGTGGTCCAGCGCCTCTCCAACAGTCCTTTCCGTTATGGGCTGAGAAAGGCCAGCACATGTCTCCTGAGTGGTTTGTCACCACAGCAGAGGGAGCCCCTCACGCAAGGCTGCAAGAGAAGACAGTAGCCAGAGCAAAGAGGTGATGACCAAAAGTACACTTCAGTCACAAGGCGGGTTGCCTTGCGACTTGAAAATGACGGAGTCTAGGGGCACGCCGTTGGGTTTGAGGGGGGGCAGGTGGCAGGGCCTCGCCGACTCCCCTCAGCCCTTATCTTGCTGGGTTGGGATGAGTCATCTGGCCTTGACCGGTGGGGAGTGGCTCCTGGGAGGCAATTCGGGAGGGGTCATCCAGCCCTCCAGCTGACCCTGACCCTTTTCTGCTCTTCTGTGTCTCTCTCTGCACACCCCTCTCGTCCCCCACAGTGGCTTGTGGAAACTCTCACCACCTTCCTGAAGCGCACCCGCCATCACCGGCGAGACTTCTGAGCAGGTTGGGCTAAAACAGAAGATGCTCAGTACCACTAGACGGAGAACGCCAGGACGCCCCTCCCGGGCCTGGAGAGGGGCTTCCAAATAGTCTCTTCCGCCAGTGCAAAGCCAGCTCCTGACCGCTCTCCATCCACCCTGGGTTCTTGGGCTATCATTTCTTATTTCTTCGTGGATCTTGAAACTCTTCTTGGCTCTTTTATTTTTGTTTATGCTGGAGTCTCTTCCTTCCTATTAAACAGGCAAAACAAAACAAACACTTAGGCTTCTATACCTGTCTTGACGATCTCCTTTTCTCTCTTCCCCCTTTTCCACATGGACAGCTTCATATATGTTTAACTGGGTTGTTCCATTCCTTTACCACTAGTGCAACCCTCCTGGATGCAGTTGAATTCATTTTTACCGTCTTCCTTGGCGTTTTCTGTGTGTCCTGTTTTATTATCTTCCTTTTTCTTTTGCATTGTATTTTCACATTCTACTTTCTCCTTCTCTTAGACTGGAAGTTATACACTGTTTCTCTTCTACGAAATCCCCACCAATTGGTTAAAAACACACCTAGAAGTAATATATGTTGCACAGTCAGCCCTCGCTTCTGATAGATTCTCTTTTCTGTTAAACGTTTGAAATGAATGCTATATGGCATATAAACGTTTGCATGCTATTAAAGAGTCCAAGTCAACTTCCGTTTGACTTTTCTTTCTTTTTTTAGCTACTCAGACCAATACTTAGATCTAAATGAGTGATGCCACACACACACAAAAAAATCTAAATGGTAAGGATCTTTGAAATATCTGAAAGATATTTTCTGTGAATATGTAATTCTAGGTGGATTGTTACTTTCTTGTGGCCCTATTTTCTTGTGTTTTTAGATTTCTGACTATGAGGGCCATCACTTGAAACTCATGCCACCAAGTCGACGCTGACTCATATAGATCCATGGGGCTTCCAAGACTGTAGATTTTTTAAATGTTTTTTAAAATTTTATTTTATTCAATTTTTTTTGGGGGGGGGGCATCACAGCTTTCCGGCGGTGGGAATAGGTGGCCCAGCCCCACTGCTGGAATTGAACCTCTGTCCCAGTGGGCCACAGTTCGACACAAAACCACTACGCCACCGGGGCTCAGCCCTATTTAAACATTTTTTATGGGCATCACTCCACTGTGGTGGGAGTAGGAGGCTCAGCCTTGCTCCTGGAGAGCTGCGGCTGGATTTGAGCTGCCAACCCGTTGGGCTGCAGTCCTGCACACAACCACTGCGCCACCGGGACTCAGCCGACTGTAGATTTTTAAAAAAACATTTGAATGTGGGCTCGTACATCACTTATCACAGTACATACATGCATATACTGTGCCAAGCCCCTTCGCCTGCCTGCTGTTGTCATCATTCTCCAAATCTCTGCTTTTTCACTTGAGCCCTTGATTTCAGCTTCTCATCCCTCCCCCTCCCCGATCCCCCTGCCCTCCTGCCCCTCATTACTTTGTAAATTATCACTATTTTGTCATATCTTATGTTGGCTGAGATCTTCCCTCGCCTACTAAGACTGTAGATCTTTAAGGAGATTTAGGCAGAGAGCCTCAATTTTCTCCTGAAGAGCAGCTAGTGGTTTTGAACTGCCAACCTTGAGGTTGGCAGCTCACTGCTTACCTGACAACGCTACCAGGGCTCCTTAGGGACATCACAGTTCTTGACATTATGTCCATGAGAATTCTTAGTAGTCTGAGTTGGAGGTTAATTTTTTGCAGAGAAGATTTTTTTTTTTTTTTTGCTCTGGATACTACCAAGGAGTGGTGCCAGTCCAAGACCACTTGAATCTAAGATGTGTAGCTTTTCACGTCCTTCTGGTAGAGTAAACGTAGAGTGAAAGTTAAATTGAGAAATCCAGCTTGGAGCTATGAATTCCCTTAGGAAGATTGTCCCCTGTTCTCACTCAGAGCCAAAGGAAATTTTCCTCGCAGTCTCCCAGAGGAGTGGTTATTGCCAGTGCATCCTTAGAAGGAGCACAGTATCCTTTGTGGGTTACAGCTTTGTGCACAGGCTGTCTTTATTGGACTGTTCACCTTGAGTCACCTGGAGATGTGATTCCAGTTCCCTATTTTCTGCTAGCCTGTGAAAATCCAAGTTCAAGCTTACCTGGCTTACAAATGCTTCCCAGGTGAAGGCCAGCTTCCACGTTTCTGCCTTTTTCTTTTCGTTCCCGAGTTTCTGGCTTCTGAGTATTTATGGCTTCATGGGATTGGAGTGAAGATCAGCTCGTAATAATAACAGTCTTTCTAGCTTCCTCCCTGTCCGGGATTATGCTAAATGCTTTATGCAGAGCATCTTAACCTCCACAACATATCTAAACAACTATTATTAGCCCACTAACCGCTCTGTTTTAAGGGAGAAAGATGTGGCAACTTGCTTCTGTGAAGATTTACAGCCTCAGAACCCGGAGGGGCAGTTCTATTCCGTCCTGTGCAGTGGCTAGGAGTCGGAAGGTAGGCAATAGCAGTGGTTTTTTTTACTTGTTAGGGTTTTGTTTGTTTGTTTGCTTCCAGGTTTTTCTAAGGATAAACCTGCACCTGTTCCAACATTTTCCAGAAATATTTGGTCCCTGCTCTTACTTTTCAAGACAGATAAGTGAATAACAGGGCTAAATGAATATGAAAATTCAAGCCCCCTGCCACAGTATACCAACGCAGGGGTTCTCCCTGCCTGTGGAGATTGGCATACGTCGGTATGTTTCGTACACGCCCCTGCCAGGGCTCGGGCACAGGTGGTCGGGCGTGGAGGGGCACGTGGCCGGGGACGAGGCGCCCGGTGCCACCCCGGCGTGTTGCAATGAATCCGCGGGCACGTGACGGGGGCTCGAGCTGGGCAGTGGCGATGGAGGGGGCGGAAGGAAACGCAAAGAACTCGTTGAATATTTGATGAAGGGGGCGGGGCCGATAAGCCGGATCCCGCCTCTAAGGTAGGGGAGAGGGAGAAGGCTCCGGGTTCCGCGCCGCCGGCCCCCTCGGCCCTATCTAAGCCGGCGGTGGAGGTGGACCCGGGCGCGCCCGCCCAGCGCCGCGGGGAGCAGGGACCCGCCCCTTTAAGGCGGGCGTCCGCGCGCTCCCCAGCCCCGCCCTTCGGGGGCGCGCGCGGCGGCCGCGGCGCCGGCTCCGCCGGGAGCGCACGTGCCGGCGCGGGGCGGAGGAGGGGAGGCGGGAGCGGGGCCGCGGGAGGAGGGGAGGCGCCGGGGGCGCGCGCGCGCGCGCTGGGCGCTGCTGGGCTGCGGCGGCGGCGGCGGCGGCGGCGGCGGCGGTTACTATGGCGGAGTCGGCCGGAGCCTCCTCCTTCTTCCCTCTCGTTGTCCTCCTGTTCGCGGGCAGCGGCGGGTCTGGGCCCTGGGGGAGCCAGGGTGAGTCGCAGGCCGAGGAGGGGTGGGGGCGGGGGCCGGGATGGAGTGGGCTCGGCGAAGGCGAGGCCTGGGGCCGCGGCCCCCGGGCTCCAGCGCGCCCCCTCCCCACGCGCACAATATGGCCGGGCGGGGGTCCCCGAGGAGCCGGGGCGGGGGGGAACCCTCCGTCAGCGTCCCCCGACCTCCAAGGCGCGGCCGCCCAGTCGGGCTGGCGCTGACGGCCAGGGCCCTGGAGACACGGACCTCCTCCCCGGCCAAACTGGATTCGGGGAGCTCCTAGGGGTCGCGCCCCCAGGCTCGCCGGGTACCTTGAGGGGAGTCGGCTTCCGTCCCCAGGCTTTGGGGAGCCCTGGCGTCTGCCCCTCAGCGTGCCCTGCGGCGGGGGTGCTTTAGTCCCTCCTCCCAGGTGCTCTCGGGGGCGCCTTTTACCCGGCAATTCTGGGGAGCCGGGCGCGGGGGTCTTTGGTGCCCCGAGGTCTGCGGTCGTCGAGGGACCTCGCGCACCTGGATTCGCGGGGGGCGGGGGGCGCGGGGAGGGGTCTCCAACCTTTCCTTCAGATCCTGCACTTGGGGAGGCGCGTCGCCTCCCTCCTCGCTCGTGCCCCGGGAAAGGCAGTCACACTGCTCCTCCCTGGAGGTGGGGGCGGGGGCTGAGCCCCCTGCCTCCGTGGGGTCGTCGGTCGGTGCCTGGTCGCCGCCGTTCGACGGGAGCCAGCGGCCCAGGCCCCTGCTAGACCTTCTTTGGGAGCCCGGGCTGCCAGTCGCCCCAGCCCTCGGGCGTCCAGCTGCGGAAAGGTGCCTGGGAATCGAGGTGTCGTCGGTGCTGCCCCTGCCCTCCCCCCCTCCCCCCTGCCCGCCCCAGGGGGCGCCTTCGGTTAATTACTCGGTGGATGCCTTTTTTTTTTGGGGGGGGGGGTGGAGTTCTAGAGCCTGCCTCCAGCCCCCAAGATTATTTAAATATCCCACCGCCGCCGGAACCGGCTCCCGAGCGCTGCTCGGGATTTATTTACCTTCCCACACAAGCCCGCTCTCCAGGCGCCCCTCCTCCTACGCGCTCCACCCTCCTCACCCCCCTCACCTTCCCGGCCCCACCGCCTTCTGCTGGCTCCCTAGGATACCATCCTCCCCCTCCCCGCCGCCCCCCAGCCTGCCCACCAGAGCGAGGTCGGCCACCTCTCCCTGGGCCACACCAGCCTGGGTGGGTCTGGTTGGTTGGGAGGCTGTGGGTGGTGGAGAGCACAGGGCGGGGGGGGGGGG
This sequence comes from Nesogale talazaci, assembly GCA_004026705.1. Taxonomy (NCBI): domain Eukaryota; kingdom Metazoa; phylum Chordata; class Mammalia; order Afrosoricida; family Tenrecidae; genus Nesogale; species Nesogale talazaci. The sequence goes on along the minus strand of PVJH01013320.1, from coordinate 34,921 downwards.
ACCCTGAAGCATGCGTTCTGGGGGGGCACCGGCCCACCGGTGGCTTGGCATTGGGGCAGCCGATGAAGGGTAGGCACGCCAGGGCCGTGTGGAAGTGGTTATTGACCCGCAGATGGGTGTGCAGAGCCCGTGGGGATTGGATTCTCCTTCCGGGTGCCGAGCCTGCTGCTCTGACCCCCCCGGCTGCTCCCTTGCGCGCGCGGGAGACCCAGTGGCTTTCTGGCCACCGAAAAGACTGCTGCTCAGGTGGGCGCCGGGCCTCCCCGGGCCACCACCACCAACCAGTTCATCGTCTCTGCCCCTGATGCCCGCCCCTGCTGGTGCAGCCTGCGCGCTGGGGGCGGGGGGTGGGGGGTCTTTGTTCGCCAGGGGAAAGGTTCCGAGCCCCCCTCGCTTGTCGGTGCCGTGGACCCAGTGGGGGTGGATGAATGGAGCCCGACGTTAGTGGTGAGAGAATGGCTTCAGTGAAGAAGGATGTGTGTTGGGCCTTCTTAAGGGCCATGCTTTATGGAGTAGGTGATATGAGGTGATTTCTCCAGTGGGATAGTAAATAAGGAGGCAGCAGCCTTCAGGTTGGTCTTTGAAAAAAAAAAAAACAATTTTTAATAACGTGTCTGAGTAAGTCTTTGAATTCCTTCCACAGGCGTTTTTTACCTTGCCTCTGAGACGGTGGCCAGTTATTTCACAGTCATTTCCCTGCGGAGTTGATGTCGTATCTGGTGTGTGTGTGTGTGTGTGTGTGTGTGTGTGTGTGTGTGTATGTGTGTGTTGTGTGTGTTTTCCTCATCCAGTGCCTTGTTGAAAGTGGGTACTTGAGAACTCCCACTTAGCTCAGAATGGGCAGAGGGTTTTGGGTTTTGGGGGGTAACCTTCCTAGAGTGGCTGCTTGTTGGGGTCATGAGGGTGGGTGGGCATACCAGAAAGTTAGTTTCTCTTTTCTTTCTCTCTTTTTTTTTTTTGTCAATGGGAAATTAGGTTGTGTCTAGCAAACATTCTCAAAGACCTTTAAACTTCTTGGCCAGACACGGCAGTTTTTTCCGGGACTCATGTCGTTGCCAACAGCACATGCTACGGAGCCCACGGTTGCAAAAGGCAGAGGGTGAAACATCAGTTCTGGGAAGATAGAGGCTGCGGGATAATAAGAAGTTGACTCTTCTCTCCCCCCCCCCCCCCTTTTTCTCTACTGTCGTGTGGGCTGGAGGAGTAGCAGAGGCAGGCAGCTCTGAGGCACAGCTCTTGGGCTTGGACTTGCTATGAGGGCGGTAAAGGATAGGCGTCTCCATTAATTAATGAATTAACTGAGACTTAGTAAGAGGCCAGCGACAAGAAGGGCGAGCCTCAGGTTCAGAGCCGCGTCCATTCGATAGGTGCCCCGAGTTTTAAGGCCTCGTTTGGGGATGTTCACATGAATATTTTACACTGTAAAACGCAATGAGTAGCACAGGGACACGGCATTTCATTTCTGAAAACAGGAGTGGCTGAGAGAGAGAGAGAGAGGTTTGAGGTCCCAGAGAGGAACCTTTTGAGTTTCCCTGAGCAAAGGGCAGGTCTCAATTCAGGCCGGGTCTCGTCCCTGGGTGGGGTGGACCCCCGTTTGGAGAGCAGGGGAGTCAGCCAGCTCTTAGAGAGCAAAGGAGAATGTGCGCTGGGTTTTGCTAAGACCGCGCCTGGAACAGGTGTGATTCAAACATTAAAATGGCTCTGCCGGTGAAAGGTTAGAGCCAGACCGGGTGGAGATCTACTGCCTAGAAAAACCTCACACCCCCGCCCCCACCCCCGCACCCCCCCCCTTGCAGGTTGTCCTTGGACAAGTAACTTAACCTTCCTGTGCCCCTGCCTCAGTCTTTCTCCTGTAAAGTGAGGACATGTCCCCCACCGGTCTTCCTGGGACAGTCCCTCGGTCTGCCTTGCTGATAGCCAGTTGGCTGGGAGGTATTTATAGACACAGTTTCTGACTTCAGTGAATAAGCAACGTGGGGTTACTTTTTTACCTTATGGGGCCCGCCAGCATATTCTGTGATTGCTGGAATAGACCACATGTCACACGCAGTGTGGTGAAGTCTTCCTGTCCTCCTGCGTGGGGTGTGTGTGTGTGTGTGTGTGTGTGTGTGTGTGTTTTGACCCAGTTCAGATGCCCTCAAGTTAATTTCGGTCTTGGACAGGCCCTCACATCTGTAGACCTGGCAGCCTACCTGTGCTCATCGGAGACAGTCTGGAGGGAGCGACCTGCTTTGGGCTTTATTGGTTTGGCAGCATTTGAATTCTTATGCAACCCGGGGTATGTTTATGGCACTATGTAAATGTTACATAAGAACATGGAGGCTGAGAGGTGGCCAGAATGGTGGCTGTGAGCACCGGAAGCTTCCACTGGGGACTTCATCCGAAAGGGGCCCCCTGGGGATCTCCGTGTCCCTGTCTGTCTCTCCAACCCCGCCCCTTCCCCCCCTCCAATCTTTTTTGGTAGAGTGTCTCCTTCAGGTACACTGCGAGGTTCAGCGAGGTCTCCTCCCAGCACTGAGCTCACTGCCACCCTGCTCCCAGAATGGGAACCAGGAAGGCTTTCGGTCCCAGGGAGGCTGCTCACTGCTCCGTGGCGAGAGTTAGTGTGCGTGGCAGTCTGTTCTCATCAGAAGTCGGGGGCACAGGGCGCTGAGGCGGAGCGGGGTGCGCCTGGCACCTCCTGTACGCCTGCAGGGGGACTCCGTGTGCCGAAGCGGCTCTTGGTCCTCAGCTTCGAACCCTGAACCCCTTCTCGTTGGCCCGGTGGGATTCTGCTCACCGCATTCCGGAATCCTGCCCCTCCGTCTTGCATTCTTGTCCTCCGCTGGTTGGCAACCGGAGGGGTGGATGTAAGAGGGTCTTATCTCCTTTCCCTCCCTGTCGCCATACAAAGAAAAACCCAGACTCCTCTTGCCCAATCCTTCCCTCTGGTGTGCTGGGAATGTCGCGGGCGGCCGAGGCCCATCCTGTCTGCCCAGAGTGGGAATGTGGAGTCCTTTCGAGAAACCAGCTCCCAGACCGGACGGTTACCTCTGCCGCCTGGCTGCTTTTCTCTCCCAACCAGGGTCCTCGTTCTGATACAGGCCCTCCTCCGGGTCTGTCTCACGCTCAGTGTGACCTGGACTTGGGGCGCCACAGGGACCCGCCCGCCCTTTGTCCGTTCCTCGCCTACCTGCTTCCCCGTCTTGGATGAAGCAGCACCAAGCGAGCAGACTCTTCTAGCACCCATCTTTCTTTCCCTGGCCCTGTGGAGCTGCCCGCCTCAGACCCTCGCCGGCTCTGGGTTCCTGGAAAGGACTGGGCCTCTGCAGCCAGCCCCCCCCACCCCCCTCTACTCTCTCCCCTCTCCTATGCCGATGCTGGCGGAGTGGATTAGGCCCTGGCTGGCTCGGGTCAAGGTCGGCGGTTGGAAACCACCTGTGGCTCCCAGGAGAAAGAGGAGGCTGTCTACGTCTGTCTGTAAGGAGTTGCAATCTGGGGAACCCCCGGGGGCGGTTCTCTTCTGTCCCGGCATCGGCTCAGCGGCAGGGATCGTGGTACTTGGAAGCCGGCATTGGCCTTGCAGAATGTCCCACACGTAGCATGATGGAAGTCGTTCCCCGTCCTCTGAAAGGAGCACCCCATCCCCCGACACGGATGGAGTGACCCCCGGGACAGCGCTGAAGTCCCTTTGGTTGGTCCTGTGCCCAGAGAAGGGGCATGCAGCCTGTGACCGCCCCGGTGACAGAAGGGGCCACCCTGTAAGGTTTCCTGGGCGTACGTGTCTATAGGGAGGAGCTGGATAGCCCTATGGTTAAAGCGCTCAGCTGCCAACCGGAAGGTCAGCAGTTCAAGCCTGGGAAGAGTGTCAGTCCCAGAACCCTCCCGAGGCAGCGCGGCTCTGTTTCAGAGAACCGGCAACGACGCTGCTGCCGCTGAGACAGCAGGTCCACTTGTTTGTTCACCTCCTTCATGGCGCTGGCAGGTCCCCGGGTCTCGTCTCCCACGGAGCTGCTGACCGGGTTCTGGGTGGCGCAGAGTGCTTAACCAAGGTGCCACCAGGGTCCAGGGACAGTTGTAGGCACGGGGGACTACCAGGACCAGATAGAAGAAAACCCCTACATCCCCACACAACGACCCGCACAACTGGGGCAGCTCAGGGCGAGAGTAAATCAGTAAAAGAGACAGCGAGAAGACCCAGTTGCGAGTGTTGTGAAGAAATGAAGGTGGGGTGCGGCTGCTGCCATGCCCCTGGTGGGTCCTGTGCCCGAGTGGTGGCGTGCTGGGCTGCGACACTCCCTCCACTCCATGGTTCGAGTTGCCCACTGGGGGCCATTTGTCACGTGAGTGGCTGTGGTCCCATAAAATGGTGCGGGGTGAAACTTCACGGACCCCCCCCCAAAAAATGGTTTCAGGGAACCAGAGCTTTTAATAGATTCATTTACAAGACCCATTTCCAGCCTCTGCCTAAGTCAATCAGGCAGGTACTTGTGTGTATGGAGTGTGTAGGCCTAAAGATTCCCTGAACACATACCTCTCTTGTGGGGTGCCTGCCCCGTGCTCTGTGCCCTCGAAGGGGCCGGGGCTATATGAGCCTAAACAAAGACACCTGAGCCCTCTGGATGCTTGCCTTCTGACGAACTGGACAGTAAAGAAACTGTATGGGAATTCTGCCCACCATGGTCCACCCTCTTCCCCCCAGACTCCCGGTCCTGGGTGCACACACACTTGCTCCCGGTTGTTCACGGAAGGGGTGTGGGGCATGAGCCCTTTAAACACAGACTCTTCTCAGCCAGTCACCAGAGGTCAGAGATAGGCCCTCTAGCTGGCTTGGGGGAAAGCAGACGTCCCATTTCTAAACTGACTGGGTGGCAAGGACCTGTGGTCCCTGGGTGACAGCTAGGAGGAAGGGTGCTGCTGCGTCCAACCGTCAGGGAGCTTGGGGAAGGACCCCAGCCCAGAAGAGACTGAGCCCAGGTGGACATCTTGATTTTAGCCTGCGGAGGCCTGGAGGAGGGGACCTAGTCCTTCTTGGCCTGGACTTGTAACCTTGCAGAAGTGGTGAACTGCACAATGGATCTTGTTTCAAAAAGGGGAAAATTGTGTGTGTGCGCGCGCATAGTCAAGTGTACTCATAGATAGACAAGTATGTCTTACAGGTCTTCAAAAAGTTGGTGTAAAACTTTGTCATCTTTTAATTACACTTCCTCCTCGTTTGTGTGATTGAGTGTATGTATGTATGCGTGTATGTGTACATAAATATTCACACACACATACAAATGGACTTCAAAAAGTTCATGGGAAAATGCCATTATCTCTCAATTTGTTTTTCCATGAACTTTTTGCAGCTCATTTGCCTATGGGTACACACACACACACAGATGTGTGATGGCATTTTAGAAAGTTTGGGGGCAAGTTCCATTCTCCTTTAATTCCATCCTTCCATGAATGATCGGATGCCTCCTCGTGTGTCTGTGCAGTGGATGGTGACTCAGGGTGATGCAGAGAGAAGTAAGACAGGAAGGAGATGAGGAGCGATCCCCCATTTCTGCGTGAGGGTCCTGAGACTTGGTACACCGCCATCTCCTTGGTGGACCTGGGATGTTGAGAGAAATCGACATCATGTCGATCACGCGCAGCCGCCATGAACTACCTGAAACCTTTCCCGTACGTGAGACGTGTGGCTTGTGGGTACTTTGAGCATGAGGGTGATCTTGATGTTTGGGATGTTTGAGTTGAGGAATTTTGTTTCTTCTTCTTGAGTGGAGGAGTATTTGCAGAGCACCTTCCCGGCCTCAGATCCGCGTGTGTTACCCTGTGGTGATGCCGGTGTTGTGCCTTCTTTCCCTGTGGTGGAGTCTTAAGCTCATAGACTGCACGTGGATTCCCGCGCCCAGCAACCCTGCAGGCCAGGGTAGAACTGCCTTTGTGCGCTTCGCAGGCTGTCAGTCTTCCCAGGAGCAGAGTTCTCTCACGGAGCGGCTGGCGGGGTGGAATCGTGGGGTGAGCAGTGCACCCCAGAGCTCCTAGGGATAAGAGGGAGTCACACGTCCAGTCGGTGCGCTCGTCCCCTCCCAGGATGTGTCTAGGGCAGAGCTGCGGGGTGACTCGGAGATGGCCCTGGCCCTTTGAAAGGTGACGCATGAAATGACTCTCCTGTTTGCCGCCACCAAGGTCGTCACCAAGCGCTGACACCCGTCTCGGGCTCTGGGAGTCATCTGCTGAAGGCACCCTGTGTCCGAGCGTGGGGCCCAGCACCCTTTCATCCACTCTGGCCAGCTGTTCTCTGAGGCTAAGCCGGAGGCTGGGGGTCTAGCCGTCTCCCCCCAGGGTGGACCGTGATTGTTGGTCACGGAGGGCTGGACACCGCTCTCCCTGCTTCCCGGCTCCCTGGGCCCAACGCCACGGTGGGATTCCTCTTTGTAAAAGTCGCCTTAGTAAGGTGACCAGACTTCCCACTTTTTAACAATTTGTCCCGCATCCCGGCTGCGTTTGAAAATTAAATAAATATATTGCAATACTATTTTTGTATTTTTTGGGTGTGTGGCATCACTGCCCTGGTGGGAGTAGGAGGCCCAACCTTGCTCCTGGAGAGCTGCTGCTGGATTTGAACCGCCAACACTGTGGGCCGCAGTCCTGCACTCAACCACTAGGCCACCAGGGCTCAGCCTATTTTTGCATTCTATGAACATTTTTTGGGGGGGAGGGGGACATCACTGCTCTCAGGTGGTAGGAGTAGGAGGCCCAGCCTTTGCTCCTGGGAGCTGGAATCGAACCTCCATCCCAGTGGGCCGCAGTCCCGTGCACAACCCCTACGCCACCGGGGCTCAGCCCTCTATGAACATTTTTTTTTTTTTTGGCATCACTGCTCTCCGGTGGTGGGAGTAGGCGGCCCAGCCCCACTGCTGGAATCTCTAGGAACATTTTTGTTGCTCCATATAGGCCAAGTTTTTAATCGAGAAACCCTCCCCCCTGCCCCCCGTCAGTAGTGTCCTGCTTAAAATCTGGCACTTTAATTTTGCGTGGCTCCGATTGGCCTGTCCCGGCCCCCGTCCTCCTTGTGCCGAGTTGCCGCGCCAGGCTGCTGACGGTGGTCCTCACAGGGCTGGTGTCCCATGGCCCTGGTCACTGCAGCGCCTTCCCTCTTCTCTTCCTCACGAAACCCAGCACCCGCCCAGGCGGGCCCTCCTCTGCCCTCGGCTCCTCCACTCTCTTCTCCCCGGTGGGTCCACGCTCCTGGGACTGTGGAGGGTCGCGGTACCTCCCCGTCAGTCCCATCCCCCACCCCCCTCTCTACCCCAGCCACCAGCTTCCCCGCCCCACAGGGCTCTGGCCTGTCAGAGAGCCCTGCGGAGTGTAAGCGCTTCAAAACTTGAACGGAATTCATGCTCTCAGATTTGTTCTATCCCCTCAGCCAAACCTCGGGGAAGTCATCGTGCTAAAGTTTTCTTAGGGTCTGCCGGTGTGAATATTGTTTTCCCTCCAGTCACGCAGGAGTGTCGCAGGAGTGTCGCAGGAGCAGCGTCCACTCCGCCACCTCCCGGCCGGTCCATCCCAGCCAGCCAAACTTGATCTCAGCCCCCCTTGTTTCATCCTCAGCCCGGGCCGGGCTGCATCACTACCCTCCTCTCCCACAACCAGGGCATGCCCCGTCCACGTCCTCGCCACTCCACCGTGGTGCAGGAAAGAGGCCCGAAAGTGCCATGGACAGACAGGCTCCCGTGGCCGGCCAAGCCAGAAGCGGGCCTCCAGAAATGCGAGGACAGACAAGGGGACGGCTGTGCGCGGTCCGCCGTAAGCCATAAGCCCTAAGTGGAGGAGAGACCGGAAGCTGCCAAGCCGGTGGATGAAATGGGACAGGTCCCGGGCAAGGACCAGCGCTGTGCCCCTTACAGATGATGCCCGGTAGTCCAGTTCTACCTTGACATTCTCCTGGGCAGCAGGTGGGCCCTCATTAGATGTTCAGGTATTTACAGGCGGCCGTAAATTAAGCTGCAATGACAGGACTCCCTAGCAGAAACATCAAACGTCTCTTTTGAGTGAGAACAAAGCTTTCATTCTCCAGACCTGGGGCTTAAGGTTGAACTTGTTTAAACAGCTCTCCAGGCCTGGGTTTGTCTCCCAGTAGAATGTCAGAAACGCAGCTTGTAGAATGGATAGAGTGTGGAGCTGCCTTTTCAAACACCTTTCTCTTAGGCGAAGCCTGCTCGGAGACCTTTTCCAGATCGGAATTAAATACCAAGCTTATCAAGTGTCTTATTGTTAAATCTGTGCTCCCCCCTCCCCCCCTTATAAATAGTTTCCTTTATTAAGTCAGTTATGTTTTCTTCGAAGTACTTTTTTTTTGACCAGTATAGTGGTTTGTTTATTTTATTCCACTTTCCTGATAGCAGCAGTTCTACATGTCAAATTCGACTTTATTGTAGGCTCTTGAGTATTTGAGAGCTTTTTTTTGGTTTGTTTATCTTAATGGATCTGCCTAAAGCTTGGGATTGTGAAGGTTGAAAACGTAATCTGGATCTTCCCTGTCATTTGTCTCTGATGGACTACGCTTAATGATGGGAGACTCGTCTGCTTGTAATGCCCCCCAACCCCCCATGCCAAACCCGATGGGTGAGTCATGGCTGTGATCTCTAGGGAAGCAGGTCACCAGGCCCTTTCTCCAACGCAGCTTCAAACCGCCAGCCTTCTGGTTAGCAGCCCAGCATACAATGTCGGTGCTGCCCAGGGCCAAGGGAGCCCCTGGGCCGTGCAGTGCTGCCACCAAGAGCCTAGTTTGGGTGGAAGGTTGAGATCTGTGTGAAAGGTCGCCATGTCCTTTCCCGGCAGGGCTCCTGGTGGGTGCTCACTCCAACCTCTGGGTTGCAGCAAGGGCTCTGGCACCACTGGGGTCCCCTTGGTGCAGTGCCGTGCCCACACTGGTGCCCGTTGATAGCCCCCACCCACACACCTATTCTTCTCTCTCCGGAAAACCAAGCATTGCCTTTATGTCAGGGTGGCTTAGTACCGCATGCCTCCATTCCGGGAACCTGATGTAGGGTGTTCACAAATGTTTTGTTGGGTGTCTAGCTCAGGAGTCACTGCACATTATTTTTGTTTGTTTGTTTGTTTTTGGGCATCACTGCTCTCTGGTGGTGGGAGTAGGAGGTCCAGCCCCACTGCTGGAATTGAATCTCCATCCCAGTGGGCTGCAGTCCCGCGCACAACCACTACGCCACCGGGGCTCAGCCCTCACTGCACATTATTATTATTATTTTTTAAGCCAGTGGCCCCTCTGTATTGTGTTGTTAAACAAAGAAACCACGCACACTGCCAGCCGGTGGATTCCGACTCCTAGTCGCCCTGCGGGGCAGAGTAGAACCACCCCTGGGAGGTGCTGGGACAGCCATGTCTTTCTCCCGTGGGCCACCTGGGGGTTTCCCACCAACCTCGCTGGTCCAGAGCCAGCTGCCCCACATCTGGCCAGGGGAGTCATCCCTGGGCCTGCCCCAGCCTCAGAGTCGCCGTGTCCCATCCATCTCGTTGCGAATCAAACTCCAGCAGAGCCCCTCCTCCCGCCGTAACTCATTAGACCACGAATGCTGTCTGTTACAGGCGTGCATGGTGCACAGCGGGAGAGTGGTGAAAGAGCCCTCTTGGGGGATCATGAGGGACCTGGAGCCTGGGCGGTGCAGTGGTTACATGTTGGACGGCTAACAGTGTGGAGCCACAGCCACTCCACAGGGGAAAGACAAAAGAGGCCTTCTACTCCCAGCAAGAATTGCAGACTCGCTGGGGGCATCAGCAAGAGGGGCAAAGAACGCTGATGGTGCCCGGCTATCAAAAGATACAGCATCTGGGGTCTTAGAGGTAAATAAGGGGCCAGCTAGCTCAGAAGCAACAAAGCCCACAGAGACGAAGCACACCAGCCTGTGTGACCATGAGGTATCAAAGGGAGCAGGTATCAGGCATCAGGAACTAAAAATTATATCATTGTAAATGAGGGGGAGTGGAAATTGGGAACCGAAAACCCATCTGTAGGTAACGGGACATCCCCTTATAGAAGGGGATGAGAGGGAGGAGAGGAGAGGGAGGAGAGGAGCCAATCGGTGCAGTGTAGCAATGATGAAACATGCAACTTTCCTGTAGTTCCTAAGTGCTTTCTCCCCCCCATTATCATGATTCCAGTTCTGCCTTACAAATCCGGCTAGACCAGAGGGTGTACACTGGTCCAGATAGGAACTGGAAACACAGGGATTCTAGGACAGAGGATCTCTTCAGGCCCTGTGGTGAGAGTTGCTCCACCTGGAGGGTGGAGGGAAGGTAGGGGCAGAAAGGGGAAATTGATGACAAAGATCTGCACAGGACCTCGTAAGGACAACAGGGAAGTAGGGGACGGGAGACATCGGACAGTGTAAGAGATGACAACAAAATAATTTATAAATTATCAAGGGTTCATGAAGGAGGGGGTAGCACGGAGGGAGGGGGAACGGAGGAGATAATACCAAGGGCTTAAGGAGAAAGAAAATGTTTTGAGAAGGTTGATGATAGCAAATGTGCTTGAGATATAATGTATTTTTGGATTGTGTTAAGAGTTGTATGAGCCCCCAATCAAATGATTAAAAATCAAAGGATGACAGTCTCGCTCCCCATTGGCGGCTGCGGCTCTGTCCTGCCCTGTAGGGTCTCTGTGCATCCGAATCAGCTCAGTGGCAGTAAGCAAGAGGGACACGGGGCATCTTGAAGAGGACTTCGGGCTCCTGGAAAAACTCCCTTTGAAAAGCACCGTACCTTCAGTTTGGTTTTTTGTGTGTGTGCCCTTAGCTCGTGTGCTAGTTTGTGGTTGAAATGATGTTTTGCTCATTCTGTGGTGTTGTCTTTTTTTCATGTTAGAACACAGTGGCTCTGTTTTCCTGGTTGTGAGGTAAAATGCAGCCAGCCCAGCATTTACCCTTTTAAAGGACCCGCCGGGCTCACTGGTACGGGGTCCTGGCACAGGGGTGGGCGGCTTTCACTGTGCATCACGATGCCAAAGGGACGCCTTGTCCCCCTGAGCGGGCGCTCCCTGCCACCCTTCCCCCAGCCCCTGGGGGCCACCTGCCTGCCTTTGCCTTGCCTGCTCTGGGCTTCTCTCGGGAGTACCTGGCCTTGTGTGCTGGGCTTCTCACACTTGGCTTTCCAGACCCACTGCTTTGTAGCGGTGTCAGTTCTAGCTTCCCTTCTGTGGTGGCTGACTTAAAATTGTCTGTTGTGGGGTCAAGTGCGTTGTGCTGACCCCGGCCCCAGTCGATGGACATTTGGGTTGTCTCTGCTTTGGAGTGGTTGTGAGTGTTACGGACACCTGTCTGTAAAACCTCTCTGGGTTTGTTTTCATTTCTTTGAGGAGTGTTTTCCTACGAGGAGAATTTCTGGTTCAACTAGTCACCCTAGCTTTGAATAACTGAAAAGCCCCACCACCTCTGAGGGCCCCAGCTCCCCCATCCTTCACGGCACTTGGCATTTTCTGTCAGTGGTCGTTTTTCTTGTGGCCATCCACATGGCTGGGAAGTGGTATCTCCTCGTGCTTTTCATTCGCATTTCCCTAATAATAAGTATATTTTCATGAGCTTTCTGGCCATTTGTATATCTTTTGTGGCAAAGCGTCTTGTGTTCTCTTCCCAGTTTTTTTAAAAACACGTGCTTGTCTTTTGGTTGTTGAGCCGTAGAGTTTTCACATATATCTGGGGTAGTAGAGGCTGAGCCCCGGTGGCGCAGTGGTTGTGTGCGGCCTACAGGGTTGACGGTACAAATCCAGCAGCAGCTCTCCATGAGCAAGTCTGGACTTCCTACTCCCACCAGGGCTGTGATGCCACACACACAAAATAATAATAGTAATAATAATAATAATAATAAAGAAAATTTTGAAAAAGATTGACAGTTCATCCACTCTCACCATCCACTCTCTTGCTGATGTCCTTTGATGCATGAAAGTTTTCGTCTAGTTTTTTTTTTTTTTTTAGGCATCACTGCCCTGGTGGTGAGAGTAGGAGGCCCAGCCTTTGCTCCGTGGAGCTGGAATCGAACCTCCATCCCGGTGGGCCGCAGTCTCGCGCACAACCACTACGCCACCGGGGCACAGCCCCAGTTTTCGTCTAGTTTTAATGAAATCCGAGGGAGCTGTTATTTGTTTATTTGCTTAGCCATGTTTGAGAAACTCTGGCCACATTAAAGATCAAGAAGACTTTATATGCTGCGAGGTAGAAGCCTGACTTGACTACGACGCATGGGGTATTGACCTGACCCGGCCCCGTTTGGGGGAGCAGGGTATCGTCCCCTCCGCGGGGGCTGAGCGCTCGCTCCCCGTCCGTCGGCTCGGTGGATGCTGTGTGCGTGCACGTGGAGTCCCACTCCTGTTCCGTGGATCTGCATACGCTCCCTTCACCGGAGCTGCAGGTTGATGAGGGCAGCATTGTCCTGTTTTCGTCACGTGAGCGTACACTGCCCAGTCCCTCAGTGGCGCAGACCGGCGCAGAAACCTGGTGGACCTGGTGGTGGAATTGGCCCGGATTCTTAAGGTCAGCAGTTCAAAACCACCAGCCACTCCGTGGGAGACAGAAGGGGCTTTCTACCCCGGTTCCCTGTCCCGGAACCTCGCAGGAGCAGGTCCAGAGGCTCGTGGTCCTGGAGGGCTGCTCTGAGTGGCACCGACTCGAGGGCAGTGAGTTTGGTGTTTGACTTTTGCAGCTGCATGAAACCTTAACTATAAAACACTTGAGGTCAGCTTTTCCATCCTCCAGGAAGGGCTGCTGGGATCTCAGTAAGGACGGGCTTGCATCTGTGGGTCTCTCTGGACAAGGACTGCTGTGGATCTTATCGCCCATCGCCTGCCAGTTATTCTGACTCGTGAGGACCCGGATGCTGCCGGGGACAGCTGAGCGCCCCCGCCCCCCCCCGCCCCCGGGCTGATCTTAGCCGTGGTCTTTCAGAAGCAGGTTGCCAACCTTCCTTGCAAGGCACCCCTGGGTGGGTTCGCCCTACCAACCTTTGGCCCATAGCCGCACGTGCCACTGTGCACCACCCAAGGGGTCCCTGCCCTCCCTCTCTCACTGGTGCTCTTTCGTTTAACCTCGCGTGGGCGCACAATTTGTGTGGTTCTTAACGTCCTCGTTATCGTACACGTCATTGTAAAACCTCTCTTACGACTGTGTCTCTGTACCTGTGACAGTCTGGGAGAGTACCTGTATGAGACATCGAACAGTAGCCATCTCTAGGGCAGAAATTATGGGGCTTTCAACCTCTGCCTTGTACATTTCTCTGATGTTTGAGGTTGAATTTTAATAAGGAAACACAGATTACTTCTGTAAGCAAGAAAATAATGAAGTAAAGATAAATATATATATATATATATATATATATATATAATTTAAAACCATTTGGTCCACCATGTTTGTAATCGCTCAGAGACATCGGTAGTGATTGGAGCTCCTGAGCAGGGAGCATGCCTCCACATGAAATGCTAGACTTGGGAGTGCACACCAGGCGAGGGCCTGGACTGGACCTGCCTGACCACAGACCTGGGGACGGCCAGGCTGGTGTTGGGGGGGCGGAAGCTCGACTTCTGTCGAGGCGGTGCCGGACATCTCAGGGAGAGCGGGTCCTGAGGCAGCTATGAAACAGACCACTGACAGTGAGCTGGGGTAGCTGCAGAGTCGGGTCCAACAGGAATGATCAAGCGTGAACACGGGTCGAGTGCAGGTAAGTTTTGGTGAAGGGCCCAGTCTTAGGAGAGGGGGTCTGGGAGAACTCGTCAGGCAATGCCTGCAGTTGGGTCTTGAACGGAATCAAGTCAAGGTAGTCACTCCCAGGCCTGTGCCTAAGTGTCAGTGCCCAAGACTGCTTACGTGTGGAAGCACACGCCCCAGTGCTCTTTTAAAGTGGGCAGCGTGTAGATGTTAGGTGACTTGCCAGGTGGAGGGAGCGAGGAGGGCTTAGAGGAAGAGGGACTCCCTATCCTGGACCTGGAAATGCAGAAAAGACTGCTCAAAAAAAAAAAAAATGGTGTGAACAAGCATGGCAGAGACAGCTGGGGATGACGTGCCTCCCGACGGAAGCTCTTGGTACCCTTGGACACCCTGACCCCAAAAGTTCCAGCTGCAATCAGATCAGGCCTCCAGGTCATAAGCTCCCAAACGTCTGGCAGACTTTATCTTTTCAGGAAAAAAATATTATCCCTTCCCCAAATTACTTCCCCAAGTACTGTATCCCATTGTGCCGCAGGTTAAGGTGTAGGTATCTGTTTCTGCAGCCCCCTTGCGTTGCTACAGGCCTGCCCTCTGTGGGAGACGCTGCCCCGCAGCTCACTGTGGGTTTGTCCGAGAGGAAGACGTTGAAGGACACCATGGGCAGTGAACCACGTCCAGGACACGCGACCCTCATTTGGGAGACCCGGGAACCTGTGGATGAAGGGAAACTTAAGAGACGTGTTAGCCGAGTACAGTGAAAGGCCTTCCAGAGATCTGACTGTAGACAACCCCTCTGTTAAACGTGTGTGTGTGTGTGTGTGTGTGTGTGTGAGAGAGAGAGAGAGAGAGAGAGAGAGACCGACCATAGGCTGCATTTGAACAGCGGAGGTTTTGGATGATGGAATTGTGGCAGTTCCCCACCGTTTCAGGTCCACGGGGGAGCTGGGCAGTTTGAAACATGCAGACAATCCCGAAGCCAGTAATAGAAAATGAGAGGTAATTTGAAAATCAAAGGGGGGGAACCTTCTAGAGAATCAGTGCCTTGACAAGAGGACTGAAAAAACAAAGACCAAACTCCCTGCCATTGAGTCCGTGCAGGCGCATAATCTTCTTGCTGCCCCTCCTCCCCCACGGGGGAGGGGAGGGGGTTCTGTTCTGAGCCTGTAACAGTGTAGGAAGCTGATGGTTTAGAACCATCCACCATGCAGATCACAGCCCGGCCCTTAACCACTGCACCCCCAGCACCCAGTAAGAATAGCATGACACTGAACAGGCACCGCGCCGAGAGGTTTTTACACGGATGGTCTTGTTTCTCAGTACTGCTCAGAACAGCCCTACAAAGTGCGGCACGTAGACTCTGTTGTTATCTCTCGTAATTGGGCATCCGAAGCGAGTGTCGCCAGGGCGCTGGTCCCACATTACGCAGCCTGCAAGCGCAGAAGCCAGGCATCAGATCCAAGCGGTCTGACATCAGAGCCCAGGCTGGTAATTGCCGTCAAAGTTATGTCTCTCTGCAGGCACTCACGCATGGTAGAGGAGACAGCTAAGAAACCAGAAGAGTCATTTCTTTCATCTTTAAGGAACATAGTCTAGGAAGGCATGGCCTCAAAGTCTTTGGAAGTAGCCGTTGTATTATCTTTGGAGATGATTCAAGGGTTAGAGCCATTACTGTGCTTGTGGTTGGTATGCCGTGAATGTCATGTGTTCACTCCAATTGCAAATAACGCACAGGATGTTTGTGAGAGATTGTATTTTCCCAAACGACTGTACCGGGATCCCTTCCCACATGCCCCTGGCCCCCGTGTAGATGTGATGGCGCTCCTCCCACCAGCAGGTGGGGTCTGTGTTTCCTTCCCCTTGGATTTGGGTCTGGGCTTGACGCCCTCAACCTGTGCACAATGGTGGGAGGGGCCCTTCTTGACTGCGAAGGCCAGGCCATGAGGAGAGTGTCGTTTCTGCCTGGTCCACTCTTTTGGGACCCCGGCCTAAACAAGCCCTCCTGTGAGCGAGTGAGCCTGTCTTCACGAGAGCTCAGCCGTCAGGTCTTCCAGAAGAAACCAGAAACACCTTGTGTGAAAGACAAATCCTCCCCACAGGGCCTGTCCAAACTCCAGGCCCACAGGGTCCCTGTGCACGATACAAGGCGGTTTTAGGCCACCCCATGGTGGGGCAATTAGCTGGTACTCCATTCCAGTTTGGGTGCGCTTTCTTTCTTTCTTTCTTTTTTTTTTTTTGGCATCATTGCTCTCGGTGGTGGGAGTAGGAGGCCCAGCCCCACCGCTGGAATTGAACCTCCGTCCCAGTGGGCCGCAGTCCCGCGCATAACCACTACGCCACCGGGGCTCAGCCGGGTGCACTTTATTTCACGCGAGCCGTGAGAGTGCCACCCAGGAGAGGCCAAGATGAATGGGACACAGTCTGTTTGTTCCAGGGGCACCTCAGCCCAGAGACCCCAAGACGAGCCAGTAAGCCTGTCCGTGAAGAGCTCTCCAGGGAGACGCAAGTTAAGTACTCTGGTGGGCTCGACAGTGGAAGCCACGGCAGAGCCCGAGAGGGTCTTGTGTCCCTCAGGGACCAGGCTGAAGTGACAGCGTGGTTTCTCCCCAGCCCAGACAGTTGAATAATTCGCAACAATGGGTAAGATGATAGAGGAACCAAGCGACCATCTGGACCATCGAGTTTATCCCACCTCCCCTTGGCCTGACAGGACAGGACAGGACAGGGCCGCTCCCCTGTAGTTTCCCCGGGCACAGCTGGTGGGCATGGTGAGCGGCCCAGGGTTGAACTCCCGGAGCCACCAAACTCGGCCCCTCGGCCCCAGAGTCGGTTGGCTTCAAGCCCTCACCACCTCTGGGTGTCCCTGTAGGGCAGGACCGAACTCCCCCGGGGGACTCTGAGAACGGGTCTCTCCCTGCAAGCAAAGAGCCTGCCCTCTCCCCCTCCTGGCAGCGGGTGGTTTGGAACTGCTGATCCTGGGGGTAGCAGGTCATTGTGCCGCCACGCCTCCTGGGCCAGCAGGCCTCCTTCACACAGTCCAAACTACTCTCAAGTTGTTAGGAACTCGGGAGAATCACGTGGTGTGTATAGACTGTCTTGCGGGAAAGAAAGCAAAGCTGCAGCCCGAGGGTCACCGGGTTCCTGTGAAGGGGAGGGAAGAATTTGCACTCGGGTGAGGGAGGGTTGAGCAACACGCCGGGTTGGACGAATGCCACTGACCTTCACATGCACACATAGAGATGGCACATGTTTCGCCACATGTGTTGTTACCACAGTGAGGACTTTTTTTTTCAGCTTTTTTTTTTTGGGGGGGGGGGCATCACTGCTCTCCGGCGGTGGGAGTAGGAGGCCCAGCCCCACTGCTGGAAATTGAACCTCCGTCCCAGTGGGCCGCAGTCCCGCGCACAACCACTACGCCACCAGGGCTCAGCCCCTCAGCCTATTTTTTAATAACGGGTTTTTTTTTTTTAATTTTAAGCTAGGTGAAAGGTTATATTTCTGATGATCAGTCTAGTATTCCACAGTTTAAATCAAACCTTCTAATCAAGCCTCCCTAATACCACAGCTTTTAGAGTTTTTTTTTCGTAAGCAGGTGGGTTAGTCTGGATGGACTAGAGAAACAAAATCATAAGCATGCATATGTATATAAGAGTTTTATATAAAGGGCCATTGTGCATTAAGAAAGCATCTAGCCCAGTCCCGATCAAGTCCATACATCTGATATTAGCCCATCTGTCGGACAGCAATCTCCAGACCCACGAAACACAGGCAGTGACCAAATGCAGGGTGATCACGGGGCAGTGGGTAGAAAGTCTTTGGGTCCAGTGGTGCTGTGAGCACCTCAGCGCTGGCAGGGGTCTCCACGTGGCTTCTCCAGGTTCAGCTTTCTGGCTGCCTCAGGGTCGGTCCGTGTGGCTTCTCCTCAGGGAGATCTCCCAGAGAGCCAGCCTTGTCAGTCGAGTCTCTCAGGCAGCGAGTGTTGTCAGTGGAACGTCTCCAAGGAAGTGAACCAAGCGAGCCGGTGTCTCTGCCTCCACGAAGGAATGACCGCATTTCCCAGAATTCTCAGGAGGCCACGCCCACACAGAGGTCTGTCTTCTTGGCCAGCTCCAGATCGACAGGCTTCCCTCTTCATCCTCAAGTGGACGCCAGATGAGGTGACCGTCACAGCAGGTGTAAAGGCCTGGTTCTGCCACAGTGGCCGTGCTGTCCGCATGGAATGAGGAGTCCGTGGTGGGCCCTGGAAGAGCTCAGGGACCCTAGACCACAGGTCCCCAAACTTAATTGGCTCACTGTTTCCCCCACCCCACCCCGTCCCCGCCTTTCAGGAAATAGAAGTTATCCTGGCAATTGAAACCAGTGCACTGTAGACCGCAGTCCAGGGTAAAATGTTGGCATCTGCTCTTGCAGCCCCGCTGGGTGCTCCCCGTGCGCACCAGCTCCTGGGACTGCCCCTTTGGGGAGCACTGACTTTGGAGGGCAGCGCAACCCGTCCTTGGGCCTACCCGACAGAGGACCTGGTGGGGCTCTTTGGGCGGCGAGGAAGTGGGCGTGCTGCGGGTCTAGTGTGAACCGTGTCTGCAGGATGGTGGCGTGCAGAGGGCCGCGCAGGCCCCGAAGGTTTGGAGTGCTGGACACTGCCAGGAGGGGTGTTGCCAGGGCTGTGGGGACCATGCCGGGCTGGGTGGGGGTCCAAGGGCCGCTCCATCGCTTACTGGTTTGTCATCCATCTGTAAGCCCATTGGCTCTGGGGGAGCGTTCCTCAGTCAGGTGAGCCCTGGCCCCTCCACTGCATCCCTCTGGGTTCTCGAGGATGGTGCCGGCGCTCGATAAAGTAACTCAACCTAGCTCTCCATGCAACAGTGCCCGCCAGACCCAGTACCGCCTGGTGCCTAGGACCCTCAGGTCCAAGGTGTGCAGCGCTGTGGTTTCCTCCCTCTGTCCAAAGGAAGCTGCGGGGAGTCTGGCTGGGACCCCCGGGGGCGGGGTTGGGGAACCACGGAAATCATCACAGGCCGTGGTGAACTGATAGCAGTGAGGCCTGTCTGGGGGCTGTGCGCGTCCAGAAGGAAGGAGGCTGAGAGGCAGCTTAGAGTCAGGTTATAAATCGGGAAGAGGAAGACAGGGCTGGGCCCTCACACTTGGACGGACCCCAGACCTTGGCGTCTGGTGAACCAGAGGCCACCCAGTGAGATTTTGAAAAGGTAAGACAAGTGCGGGGCCCCTTTGACAGTGCAGGTTCTCGAAACCTGCCGTCCCCAGCGAGTCGCTGACGCGTGCCCCATACCTCCATAGCTTCTGCAGCTCCACAGAAGCCCCGGGTCTGCTCCCAGCCCCGTCTCTGCAGGGCCAGGCAGGTGGGCAAGCTTGCCGCCCGGACCGGGAGGGGGCTTCGGGCCCTCGGTGCTCTCCCACGCCCCCCCTCCTCGAACCGGGCTGGGAGGGAGGCGGAGCATCAGCAACCCTCCAAGTCAGCCCTGGGCACCCCCGGAGTTCCCTCGACGGGGACCTGGGAGGGATGCCAAGCCCAGCTCCTCTGGGGCAGGGAGGTGGCACGGCAGCCCGGGGCCCAGCTGTGTCGGCCGGCTGCCTGCACAGTACGGAGCCCGGCAGCCCTGGCCCAAGTCGGGACGTGTCTGCCGTCTCTGAATCAGATTGCCTTGACGCCCTACCACAAACCACCTTCTAATCGCCGGCGCGTCTCCGGGCACGCCCCCACGGTGGCTTTGTCTTTGGCACTAGCACGCATGCAAACAGCCACTGGCCTCTGCCCCTCGTGGTCAGCGGAGCCGTGCTCCCGGGCTCCCAGAGCCGGCTCTCCTCCGCCCCTGGTGTGCAGAGGGTGGGCCAAGGAGAGCGTGCACCCGCGCGCTCCGACACGTGAGCCAGATCACTGTAAGGGGCTGTGATCCTTAGCCCAGATTGGGCTTCCCAGCGCGCGCTGCGTCGGGCTGTGGTTCGTGTGCCCACGCTAGATTTCCAGTAAGCCCCCATGGATGGGCGCGCCGCACACACTCACTCGTTTTGCTTCTGGGGAAGGGGAGCATTCACAAAAGGCCCAGGACCAAACAGGCTGCCATGGCGTCCATGCTGATGCGTGGCCACCCCAGGGGACTGCGTGGGACTGGGGGCAGACAGCCTCATCTCCCTCCCGGGGGGTGGCTGCCAGGGTTTGAACCACCGGCCCTGTGGCTCGCAGCTCCTTCACGTTGGGGCCAAGGGAGGGAGATCGTAAAGTGGAGTCTCCCCGTGGCCCCAATGGTGTGGCTCCAGAAACAGCGCCATCGTTCCACTGAGGATCTGGGGGAGGACTGACTGGACGGGGCATCTGGTTCAGGCCCTGCCTACGTGCTGGTGAGTCACGAGGGAAGCGAGGGGGAGGGAGGTTACAGGAATGACTTGCCCAAATGCCACCACTCGCCCCAGGGCGGACAGCGGCGCCTTGCTCCCCCTTTGCCACCCTTTGCCACCGGCTCCCTAAGGAGTGGTAAAGAGAGGATTTACTTGAATGGTTAATTATGTAGGTTTGACTGTTGAGAGGCGGGCTCTGATCTTTATTGAGCACCGACTGTGTCCCCCTTCCTTTCAGATGATAAGATTGTGCTCGGGGTTCCGTCCTTGTCCTGTGAGGTGGTGATGAGTAGTCTCATCTGACATAGGCAGCACCGTCACCCTCGCCCCCACCCTGGCCCAGGGCCAGCAGAGTGATGGCCTGCTCCCCCGTGCCCCTCAGGGTCCTGGAGCATCTCCCCCTGAAGGAAGGGGCGTCAAAAAAGTTGTGGGAAACACTCTTCGAAGTTTGTTGACGCTCCCCCTGTAAGTCCCTGCGTCCACAGCATCTCACTCCCCTCCCTCCCTTCCTCCCTCCCTTCCCTCTGTGCGTGTGTGTATGTGTGGGTGACTAGGTGTGGGTTTACAGAGCCGCCGCCTTCACTTTTTGGTGTAGAAATCCTTACACGTTTACTTTCAGTTCACCATTCCTGCCCGCTCAGTGTATCATCACCCCGTGTTTCCTGTTTCCAGCCCGTTCTTTTCCTAGCCCTCTGCCCAGGGGTGAACGAGGGAGGGGTTGCTTCGACCCCTTTGGGGGCCCTCCCCCATGCTTTTAGCAGGAACTTGGCTGGACCCTCGGACGGGGCTGCTGGGGCCGGAGGCTGGCTCTGTGTGCTGGGTGAGTGGCAGTGGCCCAGAGAGATCTGGGTCTTGCCTACTTTCTTATCTCAGGCCCACATGGTCTGACTCCCAGTTCCGTTCCTTGGCCTGGGGAGCCGAGATTGCACCACTTCTGTTCTTTCCCGTCCTATACCGACACTGTCTGACTACTTCCCAAAAGCAGTGCGCGGGGAGTGTGGGGTGTGCTCGCTCTCCAGCGTGAATCACCCTGCAGAAAGCCGGGAGCCAGCCGAGGGGGGACCCGGGGCAGCACGGCCCTGCCCCGTTGAGAGGGTGCCCAGAAGAGCCTTCCCTTGACCGTGCTCATGTCCCTTTCCGGCTTTCCAGAACAGACCAAACTCCTAGCTGGGCCTTGTCACTCAGAAACTGAGAGGTGTGTCCTCATCCGTCCCCCCACCCCCATCACCACAGGTCAGCCCTGTTACGCTTGCTGGGCCCTCTGAGAGAGGGGATCAGGCCTTGGTTCTCAGATCCCAGGGAGGGGGACAGGAGAGCAAGCTGTGCGAGAGTTCAGAGAGGTAAATTGAAGTCGGCACCAAGCCTCCCTCAAGGTATGGGGGGGGAGGGTAGGAGATGTGTTAGTCATTCTTGTGTTTTAAGAGTTGCCCTAGAAACTTCGGAGGAACTTACCTTTTTTGGGGGGGAGAGCATCACTGCCCTCTGGTGATCATGGTACTACCCAGCAGTACTACCCAGCACTGCTCCTGAGAGCCGCCCGCTGGATTTGAACCTCCAAGCCCGCGGGCCGCACTCCCGCACTCAACCACTTACAGCACCGGGGCTTAGCCCGGAACTTACCTTTTTAAAAAATGTTTCCTTTTATGATTTGGAAGGAGCCCTGGCAGTGTAGTGGTTGCATGCTGGGCCACTGACTACCAGCTTCAGCGGTTCAGAGCCGGCAGCCTCTGCGAGGGAGAAAGAGGAGGCGCTCTCCTCCCCTAAAGAGTTAGCATCTCAGAGACCCGCAGGGGCCCTTCTGACCGTTCCTAGGTCACTCAGAGTTGGTATTGACTCCGTGGTGTGGCTTTTGCGGCAGATCTTACCATTTGGATCCACGTCTAGAGGGTGCCCGCATAAAGCTTCCTTTCAAGAATAAAGACACCGAAGTGGGCCCTTGAGCAGGCAGCTAGCAGCGTGTTCTGGAAATTCTCTGATCAGACCCTGGAAAGCTGACCGGACACAGCGTGACCCTCTCTCTGTAGCAGCACCCCTGCGCGCACACCCTTCCCTTGCTGTCGGGGGAGGGAGGCGGGGCAGGATGCTGCGACATTTAGAGCCCGCCCTGGGATTTGAAAGGCCACGCGGTGCCTTCCAGTGCATTAGAGCAGGCGACGAAGATAGACTGTTTACAGCTTCCAGGGTCCAGTGATGACGACGCAGCTTTTTTTATGGACGGGTCGTCAGTGCCTCCTCCAGGGACCAGGGAAGCACATCCCTGTGTCACGATGCCCAAGTCACAGTCACATCTTGGCCAGTCTGGGCTTGGTAGGCCCCCAGTGGGTGAGCCGGGGCACATTACCCAAGAAGCCAGGTAAGCACCAGCTCCCTGGTGCATGCTTACTGGTCTGTCAGGCCAGGGACCCCGGAGACCTGTTCTCTGCAGACTGGACGTCAGTCTCAGCTCGGCCCGCTCTCCGACTGCGCCGTCCCCGGGGTCAGGGGCTGCATCTTTGATTGAACAGGAGGAGGCTTTGGTTCTGTAGGCAAGGGCTGTGGGGCCGGGAGAGAGGCCGGTGCCAGCCAGGCCTGGAAGCACACTCTGTGATGGGGGGGAAGGGACAGTCGGTGGTGGGGGGAGGCCCCCCCTTCCCGGAGGTGGGCGCAGTGTTGTGGCGGCCAGTGGCACACTGCTGGCCCTGGGAAGGGGTCAGGGCCGGGTTAGGCTGAGACGGCGGGGGGTGGGGGGGGAGGACGGACGACAGAGCCAACTGCTGCTGTCTGTGCTATTCTGGTGAGAGGGGTAAATAAAGGATTTCAGATTCCAGGGCTGCCCAACTGGCTTTGAGAGGCGCCAAATTCATTTCCAGCAATTTCCTGTCAGCAGCACACGCTTATGTCCGACACGCCACCAGCAAAGCCCGTCAGGCCCAGAGACACCGCCGGCACCCAGGGCCTGTGCTTGGAAGACAGAGCGCCGAGTCCCACCTCTGGTCTCCAGCCCGCAGGTGGCGGCCAGGCTGTCTGCTTTGCAGGCCTATCCGGGGCAGAGCAGGAGGCACCCTTCCGGCCCTGCGCCGTCCTCACCGTGACCCTGATGCCCAGGGTCCACCCTTGCAGCCACTGTGTCAGTCCATGTGCGGTGGCTTTTTGTTTTCTCCACTGCCCTGCCCTCCCCTCCCGCCGACCAAGTGCGATGTCCTTCTCCAGGGACATGTCCAGAATACACGGCACAGCGGCGCTCAGGGGTGGGGGGAAGGGGTGTTGATAACAGTGATGACTGGGTAACCCCACTCAGGGGAAACAAGTAACAGAATTGCAGGTTATATGCCTTGTAAGATGTGGCAAGTAATAATATACATTATTTAGGGTTCCTGGGGGGTGGGAGATGGGAGGGAAGGGGGGCTACAGGGGAGTCTGAGAGGGAAGAAAACGGATGGAAACGGATGGTGGTGGTGTTTGCACAGTGATGCTCCATGGAGTTGAAGTTTGGATGGCTAAACGCCATCCGTCAGAGCTCCCCACTGAAGACGAGAAAGACGTGTGCCGAGGGTAGGGTGAGACACGCCCCCCCTCACCCGTGTCCCCTGCCCCCGCCCGCACAGCTCTGCAGTGCGCATGCACCAGCTGCCTACAGACCAACTCCACGTGCGAGACGGACGGGGCCTGCATGGTGTCCATTTTCAACCTGGACGGCATGGAGCACCACGTGCGCACCTGCATCCCCAAGGTGGAGCTGGTGCCTGCCGGGAAGCCCTTCTACTGCCTGAGCTCCGAGGACCTGCGGAACACCCACTGCTGCTACACGGACTTCTGCAACAAGATTGACCTCAGGGTGCCCAGTGGTGAGTGGGCCCCCTTGTCGGACTGGTTGGCTGCCCTTGGAGGCTGGGCACCCCTGTCCTTGCAGCCTGCTCCACTCTCTGCCCGTCCCTGTGTTGTGGAGACGGGCCCGGGGGCCCTTGTGGTCCTCCCAGGGAGCACGTGTGGGGGGCGGCAGCTGTTCCGGGTGAGCCAGCTGCAGAGGTGGAAGCTGGGCTTGGCTTTGTGTCTGGGTAGCCATAGGCTGGCGAGCCAGAGAGGGGTCCCCACAGGAGAACGTGGGTCTGACCCCCCCCAAGGACACGGTCTTAGAGCTGTGCGGAGGGGCGCTGGTCAGCATGGGCCGCGTAGTGTGAGGGCACGAATTGGAAAGGAGACGAAGGAAGTCAGTGACCTGCTTGGAGGGTGGTGCTGGGAAGGCCTTGGGGAGAGGCCAGAAGCGCTGATGTGAGTAGGGTGGGGACGGGCATCCTTTTAGGTGCAAACTCCAGACCAGAAGCCACACCACGCCCCTGCCTGGGAGCTGGTTCTGAGGCCCAGTGACCCTCTCCGCACTTGAAAGTAGAGGTTTTCCGGGCTGAAGGTCATTTTGGAAGCAGAGCGCCATCCCTCCGGCCAGGGATGGGTGTTGGGGGGAGGGGAATGTCCAACCAACAACCTTTCAGTTAGCAGCAGAGTGCTTGGACCCCTGGGCCACCAGGCCTCTCAGAGTGGAGGGAAGGGAGGGCGCAGGCACCGGCAGACTGGTGGTGGGTGTGCCCGTTGCCCTGGCCCCCCCCCGTGGGCAGTGGCAGACAGCCTGCCTGCCTGCCAAGACCAGAGGGATGCAGGACCACAGGGGACCTCGTGGGAGGGGCTGGGGAGGTCCTTGCAACCCCAGCTTTCCCTCACATGGACTCCTTGTCCTCACTCCTCCCCACCTCTGGTCCAGGTCACCTCAAGGAGCCCGAGCACCCTTCCATGTGGGGCCCTGTGGAGCTGGTGGGCATCATCGCCGGGCCCGTCTTCCTCCTGTTCCTCATCATCATCACCGTCTTCCTGGTCATTAACTACCACCAGCGCGTCTACCACAACCGCCAGCGGCTGGACATGGAGGACCCCTCCTGCGAGATGTGCCTCTCCAAAGACAAGACGCTGCAGGACCTCGTCTACGACCTCTCCACGTCCGGCTCCGGCTCAGGTACCCGCGCTCCAGGCCTGCTGAGGAGCCCGACATGCCATGAGATAAGATGGGGCCTCACAGGAAATCCCGCCACCCCTGGACCCGTAGAGGTCATCCAGAAACCTGGTCACTCTAGGCCACTGGGAAGTGCAGGCGGGCTCAGCTCGGGCCCCTCTGGAGGAAGGGGCGTGTGCCGGATTCCTGGGAGGGGGAGGAGAAGCTAATCATTGATCCCGGGGCATGCGCCAGGGGAGTAGAAGGGCACCCTGTGAGGCTGGAGACGGGGATGTGGTGAATGATTGACCCGGACCCATCGCCCGAGGCCTTTGGGGTGGGGGTTAAAGAGAACGCAGTCCTGGATTCTCAGCCCTCTTTTCCTGTGCTGTCCGCTGGCCCACCCCCTCCCGTCCTGCCGCTGTGGGGGAATTGAGCCGAGCCCTGGACCCCTGCCACGGGACCCGGAGTTAGCAAAAAGGGGAGGCCGGCACCCAGCGCAGCGAACACAGCTGCGAACGAGTCTTTTCGTGTAGCAAAGCAATTATTTTTGTGACAGCGGTATTCCTTTCTCGGGAAGTGAGGTCATCCACAAAGGTCACTGTTCCCACTCACGCCAGAGCATCCAGGATCTCTTCCTTGTGAAGACCGGGCTGGCTTGGGGGGGGGGGGGGGGGGGGGAGAGAGCGCGTCAGGTGCGTTTCCTTGCAGTGTGACGAGAGTCTTGTTCTGGAGGGAGGTTATGGTGCCCCTGGCCTGGCAGGCACGCCTCCTTGAACACAAGGCGTACTTTGAGCTGTGACATCCCCTGGATCTGCTTTTATTAAGCTCGGCAGTCGCGAGTGCCAAAGTGATGGATATATTTAAAAGCTGCGTATTTTTAGAAAGGGAGAAAATACTCGGTGTGCTCTGTGCCGACAGCGGGAGAGCAGTGGTTAGAGCCCTGGAGTGCCCGAGGAGGCCGCCCAGGCCTGGGGACCATTTAATGATCAGAACTGACCATCGTGGCTCCCGAACCATCGGTTAGTGACCATGGCTCTCTGGTTATTCATTCTTCTTCTTACACAAGCAAAAAAATCACATTTGATTTATTTGAATAGGGCTGTACAAAATGTATTTTCTCAGTTATTCATTCTTCATTCAGAGGGTATGGAGCTCCCCAGGGTGCCGGGGTTTTTAACGGAGGAAGTCCCGCCTTCGAGCCCTTGGAGGTGCCCAGGGTACTCGGAGATGAAGAAGAGGTGCTGGCCCAGGGCTGGATCAAAGAGACGGGTCATCGGGAGAGATCTCACAGAGAGGGGCACATGTGACGGCTGAGCTGGCAATGTTGGAGAGAGGTCAAGGGAGCCCCCTTGATCGGGAGAGCAAACAGTCAGAAGGTCACCTCTGTGTGTTTGGAGACAGGGGCCGGGGGAAAGGCACGCAGGCCCAAGGTGAAGGGTGCTGCCTGGTGTGGTGTGTCTGTGCTGGTCTGTTCTGACAGTGTGTGGGGGAGGGCTACGTTCAGTTACCAACAAACACCCCCGGGGGAGTGGGCCAGGCAGGACTGGTGCCAGGTGAGAGAGGGTGGGGTGGGGGGACAGGGACAAGGATTCCAGTTGGAAATCGTTAACCCTTTCAAGATGGAGTTGTTTTCTGTTTGAGGGGTTTTTTTTTGCCCCGAAACCATGTATTTTCAGTACTGGCGGGGGCAGCATTTGGAATCAAACAAATAGCATCTCTGCCCCTGAGATAACAAAGATTTATATAGGGTCAGCGGGACACATATGTCCCAAGGGGTCTTTGGTGCTGGGGTTTGTGGGAAGTGGCTCACTTCTGCAGAGCCACACAATTACACTCGGGCTCCCCTCAGATGGCAGTGTGCATCAAAAGTGGGATCACAGCTTCTCACGAAGCCCCCCAGGTGGGAGATGTCGGTGAGCATCGTATGGCCTGTGGGTTACAAAAGACAAGGGCCTGAACTCAGACAGGTGCAGCAGAGATGGAGAGGAGAGGGGGACTAATTTACTAAGAAGTGCCTCAGTGGCTCTCAGCTGTTATCATGAAAAGCGTAGACTCTGGAGTCAGACCGTTCCAGATTGTAATCTCTGCTTTGCCGTGGACTGCCTGTAGGAGTTGGACTGAGTCACCTAACTTTACTTTTCCCGTCTGTAAACTGGAGGGGTAATAACAGTGTCTGCCATCGTAGGTGGTCAAGAGGGAATTAGGTGATGTACGGGCAGCGTGGTGCCCATTACGTCGTAAGGCTGCCCTAAGTGGTAGTTGACACCCAGGAGACGAATGACAGATGGGCTTCTCTCTGGGTGTGTCTGCTGCCGGAGAGGGAGAGTCCAGTTAGCCAGGATGGTCAAGGTGAGCCGGTGCACGGTGCACGAGTCAAATGAGGCCATAAATGTGTCCAGTAAAGAAGTAAAACGACTTTTAAGATAAGTCTGGACAATCTCCATTCTGCATCTGGGAGCAGAACTTTGATCTCTGGTGAGAGGCAGGCACCTGAACCTCTGGGCGAAGGGCGGCCTGGGCTCTGCTCTCTGGGGCCGCGCTGCACTGCCCTCTGGTGGGCAGAGAGCAGAGCAGCAGTCAGAAGGCAGCTCTGCGTGCACAGGCTCCTCCACCGTCACCTTCTGTCCCGTCTCGCCCCTGGTGCCGGCATTAAGCGGGTGTGGGTGGTCGGTTGTCCCACGGGTGACTGAATGCGGAGCTGGGGCGTCTGGTCAGAGATCTGCATTCCGATCAGGTCCAAGCAGAGGAGAAAGCCCTCAGTCACGGAACAGCTGGGCACGTCCACCGCCCTCCCTCAGCTCGCCCCGGGGCGGGTGCTCTGCTGAATGGGGTACGGGTGGGGGTGAGGGGCAGCTGCCGGCCACTGGGCCCGTGTGCCCGTGTGCGATGCAGGCCGTGTCACCGGCCGGCCCGGCGTAGCTGGGCGCTGGGAGCCGGTGGCTGTGGGCGCGCCGAGGTTGGTGACCGGGCAGTGACTGACGGGCTCCTTCCACTCTGGTCCACAGGGCTGCCGCTGTTTGTCCAGCGCACCGTGGCGCGGACCATCGTCTTGCAGGAGATCATCGGCAAGGGCCGATTTGGGGAGGTGTGGCGGGGCCGCTGGCGGGGCGGCGATGTGGCGGTGAAGATCTTCTCCTCGCGAGAAGAGCGCTCCTGGTTCCGGGAGGCCGAGATCTACCAGACGGTCATGCTGCGCCACGAAAACATCCTGGGATTTATCGCGGCCGACAATAAAGGTGAGGGGCGGGGCGGGGCGGGGCCGTGGGGCCGGGGCCTCCTTGCCCCAGCGCAGCCTGAACCAGCTCGTGGCGGTGCTCAGACTTTCCCTCAGCTGTGAAGCCCGTTCCTGCTTGCCTGGCAGTGTCTGACCCCCGCGCAGGCCCACCTCTTTCTGGTCCCTGCGGTGGCTCCAGGAATGTTGGTCTCAACCCCTGCCAGAAAGGGGAACCCCGGGTGCGGTGGGGTGGGGTGGGCCGAAAGGCCTGGAGCCCAGGTCCTGTGGCTGACCAGAACCAGAGCGCTTTCCTAGGGCAGCAAGAACAGCGGAGGAAAGGCCAGCCTGCCCCAGAAGGGCGACCTGGTGGCCTTCGGGCCCAGCTCTAGGCCTGGTCTGTGTCCTCCCCACCCAGGCTCATCCCCCTGCTTGCTTATTATCGTTTACAGTCCTCTTTCAAGAGCCCACTTAGGCTCCTGCTGACGGGCAAAGGACAAGTGGACTAACTGTCCACTGTCCCCAAGTGTTGGGGTGGCTGAGGCAGGGCACACCAGCTCCGGGAGGCCCAGGCAGCAAGCAGTGCCCAGCAAATGGAAAGGCCAGTGGCAGGGAGAGCTCTCCAGATGTGTGCAGAGGTGCGGCCTGGCTGGGGCCCTGCATCGAACCCAGGGTGGCCCTGAGGGTCCCAGGTGGGCTCCAAAGGCCTTTTGCGAGAAGCTTGTACCAGGAAGAGAAACCGAACCACCCTCGCTGCCACTGAGCCCCTTCTGACTCAGAGACCCGGTGGGGCTTCCGAGCGGCCTCATCTGTGCCCGAGGCGAGGCCGTTGGGGTTTGAGCACCTGCCGACCTTCGACCTTGAGGTTTGCCGTCCAAGGCCCAGCCCACAGTGCCCCTGGGGCCTCTCTCTCCTAAAGCCAGTCAAGACTCACAGAAATTGCACCCCTCCGGTCAACGTTCCTTCACCCCCGGGGGCCAGGTCCTCTGCCTGCTGCTTGATACACACATAACCACTCGACCTGGGGGCGCTCCCAATGAGGGGCAGATGGACAGCTGGGACAGGTAGTAGTCCTGCCCTGCAGAAAAGGCCAGGAGACAGCTGTGGGCCCCGCCCCGTCCCCCTAGGGTCCACCGGCCACCAGGGCGCAGATTGCTCGCTTGGCACAGAGAAGCCTGCAGAGTGTTTGCCGACCGCTCGCCCCGTCCCCTCCCCCTGGACAGCAGCAGGCTGCACGCAGCGGAGGTTCTGCGTCATAGCCCTGGCTTCCCCCATGCTGCAATCTTGGGCTCACCCACAGAGGAAGACGGGGCCGGGGGGGCGCCTCACTCCCCTGTAAGTTAGACGCAGCCCCCACCCTGCACCCACACAGGGCAGATCCCCAGCTGCATCGGCTGCCTGGTGTGCAGGGTCCTCACGGCCCCGGAGCCGAGGGTGTGCTGGAGGGGCCTGGGCTTGTGGTCGGAGAAGCTGTCGGACTGGGGCTCTTCCAGGGGCCGCACCCTGGATCGATTCTGGCAGCGCCCGGGAGTCGGGATCTGGCGGCAGAAGCCTGCAGTCGGGCCAAGGAAAGACACGGCCCTCCCTCCCTGGGCCTTTGCAAGGCCGTGAGGGTTAGGATGACCAGCATGGAACGTGGGAGCTCTCGTTTCACTCCCCAGCCTTCCCATCGAGGGCAGCAGAACCCGATTCCATGCTCTGTTGTTGAAGTCTCTTCCTTTCCTCTTGTGTCCAGCTGCCTCCACACACACACACACACACACACACACACACACACACACACTCTATCCAAGACCAAAAGCGTGTATAGGCACCTTCTAGGCGCGTGGGCCCCCTTCCCCCTCCCTGGGTGCAGCGTGGGCCTGCGCCCAGGGCCTCAGCGCTGTGGTGGGGCTGTGCCCACAGTTTGATGGGCCGCAGAGGAGGTGGCAAACGCAGCAGGTCAGAGCGGCCGCTGTGGGTTCCGAGTCTGTACATCTCAACAGGGGTGGACAGTCTCGCCTGTCTTGGGCAGGTTTAGACCACTGGCCCTTGGGCTGGCTCCAGAGCGCCTCGTGAGTCGGGGGCCCCAGCATGGGAGCACCGGACCCAGTGCAGCCTCTTCCTCCAAGCTGCCAGTGCTCCTTTAAAAGCACTGGGTTTCCCTGGGGCCCTGTGTAGCCCTCCAGCCCACCTGTGAGGAATGAGGGAGAAGCCCTGGGGGGCGGGGTGGGTGGGGGCTCTGTCTCTGTCCAGGCCCATTCACGGCATCCCCAGGGGCCTGCAGAACTCCCCAACAGGTTTTCCAAGGCCCTCAACCCTTTTGTTTAAGACCGTCTTACTGACTTGATTCACATACAGTTCAGTGGTCCAAATAGATGGAGTTGTGCTTTGATCTCCACCGTCAATCTTTGACTTTTTTTTTTTTCATCCTTGTACTAAATTACTATTCACTCCCCATTTCTCCCACACAGTCGCCCTTCCCCGCCATAACCCTAAGAAACTGCTCCCGACCCAGCTCTGGTCTCCCGGGGTTTACCGGCTGTAAGCTGGAGGGGATCAGCCAGCCCCACACTTCTTGGGCCCCCGGAACCCAAACGACTGCCGTCTGTGCCTGCGCCTGGCTCACTGCCTCCTCGGCGCCCGTGTGCTTCTCCGCAGATAACGGCACCTGGACCCAGCTGTGGCTGGTCTCCGACTACCACGAGCACGGCTCCCTGTTCGATTACCTGAACCGCTACACGGTGACCATCGAGGGCATGATCAAGCTGGCCCTGTCGGCTGCCAGTGGGCTGGCGCACCTGCACATGGAGATCGTGGGCACACAAGGTGAGTGTCCGCTCCGGCCGGCCTGGCTCATTGCCCGGAATTCCATTTGCCCGGGGAAGTTGGCTGATAGCATTGAACGCTTCAATTGTATGCCTTGTGCCTTATGTGCTAGTAAAACTTGGGGGTGGGGTGGGGGTCGGGGCTAACCTCAGCGCGTCAAGCCGGTGCACACGTCCTGGAATGAAAATGAGGCATGGCCGGGCGCGCTACTCCACCGCTTCGGAACTCCTGGGGGACGGGGGGTGTCAGGAAGGCGGGGCGGGGTACTAGTCACTCAGTGGCCTGAGCAGGTGTTGATTTGGGACTGGGCCGAGGGAATTCTGGGGGGCGTGGCTTTGTGATCCCGCTCCCCCTCCCCTCCCCTCCTGTCTCTGAGCCATGCATGCAGTGGGGATGGTTCACGGCTCTTGGCGGCCTCCTAGCAACCTCTAGGACGCCCCACTCGGGGCAGCGTGGTTCCGGGGACGGGCAATCAGCCGGGATAGCAGACCTGCAGGGTGGGGCGAGGCGGGGACGGGGCATGCTCCGCGGTCCGCGTGCCCCTCACTTGCGTCACCGCGCCCGCCAGTACCCGTGCGTGGCGCGCCGGTGAGGTCGTCGACACGTCTGCCAAGCGGGCCGGGTGAGTGGGCGGCAGGGCCCTGCTGGCGCCCGCCCAGCTGGCCGGAGGCCCCGTGGGTTGGCCTTGCCACGGCCTGCTGTGAAGGTGCCCTGTGTCCCCCTCCATCCAGGGAAGCCTGGGATCGCCCACCGAGACTTGAAGTCCAAGAACATCCTGGTGAAGAAAAACGGCATGTGTGCCATCGCAGACCTGGGCCTGGCCGTGCGCCACGACGCCGTCACTGACACCATCGACATCGCCCCCAACCAGAGGGTGGGGACCAAACGGTGAGGCTGCATGGAGGAGGAGGAGGGATTCGAGGGAGGGAGGGAGGGCCACAAGATTGACCCTCCCTCTGTGCCGGGACACTCCCGAGGCTTCTGACTCACACCTGCCTGTGGGCAGAAGGGGGCCGGAGCCGGGGCCGCAGGAGGGTGGGCACCAGGAAGTGGCTGGTGCTTAGGGAGGGGTGCGTTGCCTGGAACAGATGGTGGGGCACCCACTGCCTGCCTCCACCGGCCCCTCCCTGCAGACCCGAAGGAGAAGGGAGGGAGTAATTGTGGTGGCAATGACCTCAAGTTGGGACTGGTGGCCAGGCGACCAAAACGCTGCCCCTGTGAGTAGGACTCGGTGACAGGAGGCACATTCACCAGGGTGTGCGAACATCACCCTGTAGGTCTCTCATCATCACAGACAGAAACGGGGCGCGCGTCTGTCCCGCCAGAACCCCGTCTCGATGGCTCCTGGAAGTGGGCTCGGGCGGTATTGGTGACGACGTGCTTGACCGGCTGCCCTCCGCCTGATCCCTTGTTGTTCATTTGCTGGGAACCAGAGCCGACAGCAGCTGGCGACTGGTCTGGGTTCGGCCGTGTCACAGCCTGTGTGAGCACATCATTCCTCCTCCCCTTGCAGCATAAGGCTAAACTCACAGTCCCCGAGTGACGCTTACCCACAAGGGCCTCACAGGACACCGAATAGACCTGGCCCCAGATCAGCTTCACCCGGCTGAGCCCCGGAGGTGTAGTGGTTGTGCGCGGGACTGCAGCCCACTGGGACGGAGGTTCAATTCCAGCAGTGGGGCTGGGCCTCCTGCTCCCACCACCGGGGAGCAGTGATGCCCCCCAAAAAACAAAACAAAACAAAAGTTTCAGAGGGCTGAGCCCCGGTGGCGTAGTGGTTGTGCGCGGGACTGTGGCCCACTGGGACGGAGGTTCAATTCCAGCAGTGGGGCTGGGTCTCCTACTCCCACCACCAGAGGGCAGTGATGCCCCAAGGAAAAAAAAAAAGAAAACCGCCTCACCCTCCCGCAGAGAGAGCTGTTGTCGGAACCCACCTTGCTTTACAGCCCGCACATCTCTGTACGGCCACTCGGGCTCTTGTGAACCGTGCTGCAGGGAACGTTGGGGCTCCATTGGTTCTGCATCTTGGAGGGGGTGGGGGTGGGCGACCAGCAGGACTTAAGAGCCAGCAAGTCCATCTCGAAGGTTCTGAGCCAAGACCATTTTTTGTTGTCTCTAAGCAGGACCGCCACAACCAGAGGGGGTGCACTGCCCATGTTAAAGTTGAAGGTGTTGGGGCTGAGCCCCGGTGGCGCAGTGGTTGTATGCGGGACTGCAGCCCACAGGGTTGGCGGTTCAAATCCAGCAGCAGCTCCCCAGGAGCAAGGCTGGGCTTCCTACTCTCATCGCAGGCCAGTGATGCCACACACACACACACACAAAAAGAAAAACCTGTTGGGGCTGAGCCCCAGTGGCGTAGTGGTTGAGTGCGGGAATGCAGCCCACAGGCTTGGCGGTTCAAATCCAGCAACAGCTCTCCAGGAGCAAGGCTGGATAGCTCCCACGACCACCAGAGGACAGTGATGCCAAAAAAAAAACAACAAACCTAAAGTTGTTTACTGGTGCCCAAGATAAAGCTCTGTGCTACCCCGAGGAAGAGGTGGCCAATGCCCATGGGGCCAGGCAGGGACCGGTTCCGCCCGATTCTGAAGCAGCCTGCCCACTAAAGCCAGCAGACACGGGGGCCCATGTGATGCTGCGCCCCTCAGGGGTGGGCCAACTCTGGGGCAAGTCAAGAAGTGCAAGCGTGGGCTGGCTGGGAAGAGAAAAACCCTGGACATCTGAGCCTCCGTGTGAGGTCCGGGCTCCCCTCAGGGTGCGTGTGCCCAGGACTGGCACTGCCCAGCTCCTGGCAGGACTCGGCAACACACTCTTTGATACGCGGCCAAACGGCCGCACAGGGTCAGTGCATGAGATGCCCCTCCCCCCGTCCACCGGCAGTGGCTCTCTGAGCTCTGCTCACAGCCCCCTGCGTCCCTGACCCAGGGCCCGAAGGTGCAGAGAGTGCCGTTAGGTTGCTCCTGGCCGTTTCCGTGGGGAAACTCCCTCGGCATCTTTTTAAATTCCTTCTCCGCCAACCGTGTTACGAGAGGTACGTCGTTTCACACACCACACAGTTCCGATGTGTGAAGACCTCGCTGAAAGACGCGGGCAGTCTCCACCACAATCCGCGTCGAACGTCTTCTTCATTTTCGGCTTCCTTGTCACCCTCTCTCCCATTTCCGCCAGCCTCCCCTGCCATGACCCCAAGTCACCGTGCAGCCCGTGGCCGTCTCCCCTAGCTTACCTATCCCGGATTCCGTAGGCCAAAAAGAACCTCCAAACAACATAAAACACAGGAAATCCTCAACCCCGGCGAAGCAGAAAATAATAAAGGCCAGAACATCATGAGAACGAGTCACGGGGGTGGGGGAAACGTGCTGAGGCGGCACAGTTTCACAGCCAGCCGCTGCTGGGTGACTTCCCTTCCGTGACCCGGCTGTCTGGGGGCGAGGCGGGCCACAATCCCTCCCAGTCGTTGGTCCGAGGAAGTTCAGGGGAGGCTTAATCCCCATGGATTGGGGGCTCCCTCTGAACTCATGAAGCCTCCTCGATTCCTTAGAGAAAATGTCTGTGCCAGTCCTTTGCCCATCTCCCCCTGGGATGGTCTCGCTGTGCTGTGGAGTGGCAGGAGTCCCTCCTGCAGCCTGGGTAGTCAGCCATTCTCAGTCACATGCCCTGCCAGTTGTCTCTACTGTCTCCATGAAAGTCCTTTGCTGCACAGAAGACTGTCAGCGAAATAGAAAGGGGCTCACGTGGACTCTTGTCCACCAGAGGCTGGCCACGGCCTCGGCGTCCGTCAGCAGCAGAGTCACGGCAGAGTATGAAACGAAGTTCGGATTCTGTTACAACGTGGATGGACTTTGGGAATACGCTGAGCTGAGTCAGTCACACACGGACAAGTGCCGTACGTGTTTGCCGGGCGTTCTGAGATCC
>PVJH01013319.1:0-60943 GCA_004026705.1 Nesogale talazaci | reverse complement strand
ATTGGGTCACTATGAGTCAGTTTTGAGCGAAAGGTGAGTGATAGTGGATCTCTGTCATTTTGTTAGCTTCCAAAGTATGTATCTGGAGAATTTCCTTTATGAGTTCTACTATAAAATAGAGCCTGTCTTCCACTATTTTTTTTGTGGGCATCACTCTCCCCTGGTGGGAGTAAGAGGCCCAGCCCTGCTCCTAGAGAGCTGCTGCTGGACCTGAACTGCCAACCCTTTGGGCTGCAGTTTTGCACACAACCACTATGCCACCAGGGCTCAGCCCTATCTTCCACTATTAAAACTAAAAATTCCAGAGACTTGCTTCTTCCCTAACCTGACATGGAAGTTTAAGCCTAAGCTTAACCTAAGAGATATGTCCGTCAAGCATCTTGAATATGGAAACTAGGGGCACACAAAAATATGAAGCATGAGAGAATTCTTTTTGAAAGCAACAATAGAGGCACTGGTTCTAGCAGAACCAGTGGTAACCTGGGGAGTAACCAGCAGCGCAGTCTGTGACAGCCAGTCTTCAGCAACAGGTGGCCTTGCTGGCATGAATTTTGCTTGGTGGTCTGTCTTAGGCTCCTTTTGTGACTCTATTTTTTCTAAAACTACCTTCTACAGATTCTGTGAGTCACTCAATCCTTTCTACATAAATCAGCCAATATCAGGTTTCTAGACATACAACCAGAATTCCTAAATGATACATTTGGGCTTACTTTGAAAACTTTTGGAAATGGAAATATTCCAATTAAATTGGAATGGCTACTATAAGAAAAACCACCAAAATCAATTACTTCAGGGAACAATTTCAGATTTTCTGACGATGTGAGGCTTTGCATATTATCAGAAAAAGCCATGGTGGCAAAGTGATTACTTGCAGGGCTGCTAACTGGATGGTCAGTTCAAAAACTACCAGTCACTCTGGGAGAGAAAGATGAGGCTTTCTACTGTCATAACGAGTTATAGTCTTGGGCTGAGCCCCAGTGGCGTAGTGGTTGTGTGCGGGACTGTGGTCTACTGGGTTGGCGGTTCAAATCCAGCAGCAGCTCTCCAGGAGCAAGGCTGGGCCTCCTACTCCCACCAGTGGGCAGTGATGCCCACCCCCCCCCCAAAAAAAAAAGAGTTACAGTATCATGCATTTAAATGTGTTCTGGCTATTTATATTTTCTGCTTTCTTTTCAATTGAGGCTTTTATCGGTTTTATTTTGTTATTCTTGTTATTCTTTTTGTTTGTTTTTCAACATTTTCTCTATGTATGAAATTCAGGATAGGTAAATTTACAGATGGTTGACTGGATTAATGGTTCCTTGGGAGGCTGGCAGGGAAGGTTGGGGGGAAATGGGGAGCTAATAAGAATGAGTACAAGAAATGACAAAAATGTTCTACAACTGACTGAAGTAATGATTACACAATTATTCTTGGTGTAATTTAACTATTGAATTGTGTTATGTGAATTATATGCCAATGAAACTGTTGGCGGTTGAAAGAGAGAGAGAGACAGACAGTGTCGTATAGGGTCACCGTAAGTGGGCATTGACTCAAACGGAGTGAGTCTTGAGTTTGGCATATTAGAAAAGATGACCGGTGGTATGGCGGGTTACGCAGCGGGCTGCTAACTGCAAAGTTGGCGGTTTGAACTCATTGGGATTCTAAGGGATCAGGACGATGCTGTCTGCTCCTATAAAGACTTACAGGATCAAAGACACTTAGAAACGATTCTACTCCGTCCTGAAGCATCTTAAGTAATAATCACCTTAATGGCAGTGAGTTTGATTTGGTTTGCTTTGGTTTGTTTTGCTTTTGCATATGAAAAGCACCAGAAGTTGTGTTTTGCTTAATTCTGATGACCAGACTGCAATCAATTCTACTTAAATTAGAAGAATGATAGCAGCAGCCAGTAGTATCAAAAATTCTCAAGTGATTCTTGGCTGCAGGAATTTTGAGAGAATCAGTAACTTATAAATCTACCTGATTAGAAATACTTTTAGATTGAAAGACTTTAAGTTGAAAGACTTTCAACTTAACTATCCATTATAAAACAAATCACTTCAATTAAAAACATTCTCCAATACAACAGTCACTAAATTTTAATCAGAGAAAAATTTGAAATGTTAGAATATTAATTTTTAAAATACTGCTGACTGTTAAAAATATAGTGAAGTCAAAACTCTGTCCGTAACGCAGTATGATAAAATACTT
Source organism: Nesogale talazaci (assembly GCA_004026705.1). Classification (NCBI taxonomy): domain Eukaryota; kingdom Metazoa; phylum Chordata; class Mammalia; order Afrosoricida; family Tenrecidae; genus Nesogale; species Nesogale talazaci. The sequence continues at coordinate 58,750 of PVJH01013319.1, read as the reverse complement.
CCTTCCTTCTTCAGAGCAGGGATCCAAAGCCCACCTGTAGACAATGGAACAATCTCCCCAGAGAGAGGCTACAGGAAAGGGATATGTCAACCAGTGTACAGTAAAGCATCGATGAAACACACTATATTCCTCTGGTTCCTTGAGGCTTCCTCACCCCCACTACCATGACCCCAGTGCTGCTTCTCAATTCAGACTAGACTGGAACATAAGAGATGGGAGCTCATCACACAAAATCAGGAACAGGAGTGGGGATAGTGATACCAGAAGGGTCAGGGGAAGAGGGGGAGAGAAAGGGGAACCGATTGCAATGATTGACACATAACCATACACCCCTCTCCAAGGGGAAGAACAAAAGAAAATATGGGGGAAGAGAGACAGTGGTCAGTATAAGATATAAAAATAAAAACAATGTACAATCTATCAAGGATTTAGGGTGGTGGGATGGGCAACTGATACCAATGGCTCAATGAAAGTAAATGTCTAGAAAAGAATGAAGGCAACATATCAACATATGTACAAATTCAACTGAGGCCAGGGATGTGTGGACCGTGACAAGAATTGTGCAAGAGTCCCCAGTAAAATGAAAAAACAAAACAAAACTAATTATATTAAAATAAAGAAGTAAAATGAGACCTCATAGTTTACTGCTACTTTTATATAATTCATTGATGCCCTGGTAGAATAATTGTTTTTAAGGAAAAGTGCTTTTCCTTAAAGAAGATAAAAAGCAGTTTAATTTACCAGGTTTCACTTAATTGGGTACTAAGAATCACTACTGAAATGTGCTAGCCTTTTTTGTGTGTGTGCTTTTAAGAGAAAAATTGGCCACTAAAGTTGATAGGCTTTGTGACTTATCATTAAAGCAACCTTCGTAAATCTATCCACAGCAAATTGTTTCAACTTTACCATCTATGAACTTTTTCATAAATGGAGAGAAACAATCACTCTAAGAAGCAATGTAAGCTGCTTTTATATATAAAAAGGAACCTCTAGCTGAAGGACATTAAAATGGTTGATTTAACTCATGAGAAAACAAATGAAGTCCTGTTCTAAGGTTCTGGTTAATAATTCTCCTTTCTTTATTCCTCTGGAACACTAATGTCAAATTTCAAGAATATCACTTTGAGGAAACACCTGATCCAAGCCCTGGTATTCTCAACCACTTCATCCACATGTAAAAGTTAGATACTTGAATAACAACAACTGAGGAATCTTGATGCATTTGAATTATGAGACTGACAGAGAACACTGAAAGAAGTACAACGGAATACCCTTTAAGTGGTGGGATTTTGTCTCATGTACTTTGGACATGTTATCAGAAAACAGCAGTCTCTAGGAAAGGATGGCATGCTTGGTAAAGTAGGTCAGTGAAAGAGAGGATGACCTCCACAACACAGAATGGCACAGTGGCTGCAACCAGTCTCCAACACAAGAACAACTGTGAGAATCATGCAAGACCGGGCAGAGTTTCCTTCTGTCGTTCACAGGGTCGGTCCTATGAGTGGGAATCAACTTGACAGCGCCTTAGCAACAAATACTTTTTCTTTCAGAATAACTCTACATCCATACTTGAACTCAGGCTATCATCAACTGAAACTCAGGTAATGCCTTCAATAAACAGGAGTTAGTTCCTAGAATTGTTTATACATATTTAAATGTGTCAGTGACTGGGTGAGTCCAAGGCATGGTGGGTTACCATGTGCAGGGTCAGCAGTTCAAAAGCACTAGCCGCTCTGCAGGAGAAAGACGGGCTTTCTACTTCCAGAAAACTTAGTCTTGGAACCCTCCAAGGCAGTTCTACTCTGTCCAGCAGAGTAGCTATGAGTGAAAGTTGACTCGGTGACAGTGAGTTTGCGTTTAACCAAACAAGAAAGCAAATGTTAAGTACATCTGGCCTTAGCGATACACAATTCAAGGAGCCCTAGTGGCACATGAGTGAAGCGTTGGGCAAAGTCAGCAGTTCAAATCCACCATGGGAGAAGATTCGGCAATCTACTTCACTGAAGATTTACCAAATGGAGCAGTGTTACTCTGCCCTGTGAGGTCAGGTCACTAGACTCAATCGCAGTGGATTTGGTTTTGTCTGCATACAATTCAGGAGTTGCAGTGGTGCAATGGTTAAGGTGCTCAGTTGCCAACTCAAACACTGGCATTTTAAACTACCAAGTGCTTCACAGGAGAAAGGTATGGCAGTCTGCTTCCACAAAGACATACAACTTTGGAAGGACTGTGGTGTGGCTCTGTTCTGTCCTATAAGGTTGGTATAAGATGGAATCAACTCAATGGCAATGGGTTTGGATTTCGGCTCTCAGGTTTTGCTGTTAAAAGGTCTGCCAAATGAAGATTTTATCCTCCAATTCTTGGTTAAATGGAAAACTCTGTCATCGATAAGACAGATTGAAAGTATCTCTTGCAAAAAAGGCACCCTCCCCTCCTCAACCAGCTAATAATGAAAAATATTGGACACTGAGGAACTTTACCACAGTTCCTTTTAGGCCAATCAACCAATTTCTATCAGGCCTGAATGACAACAGGAAACATGGGCGTACACAGCTTGCACTTTATATTATTATACACCCCTATTCAGCTTTATTTAAAAGGAAAAAAATGTATCCAAAATCTTAATTTTGATCATCAAATTCCACTAGCTTTCATTTTCTTTCTTTTACCATCATCTGCTCCCTGGACTTTTCAATCCTTTAGCAGAGCAATCTGAAATCCAACATCGCCAGTATTGTCCCAGCTCTTTATCTTTCTAGCTTTTTCCCTCCCTAAAGGAAGTACTCTCTTGTTACATTGATGCCACTGATCCCTAAGCCTAGTGATGTAAAGGGTTAAGAACTGGCTGCTAATTTAAAGGTCAGCAGATGGAACTCCCCAGCTTCTTCGTGGGAAGATTTTACAGTAAAGATTTTACAGCCTGGGAAACCCCCAGGGACAGTTCTGCTCTGTCCTCTGGGGTCACTATGATTGGAATGGACTCAAAGGGAGTAGAACTTTCATCTTCTCCCTATCAATGAAACTGTATTGATTGTTCTGTCTCTGAGAAGCCAGTCTAGATCTCCTGGTCCAACATCACTTCAACCACTCCTCCTGCCAAGGCTCATTTAATTGTTCCACGTCAAGTTCTCCGCTTCTCCAAAGTGATCCACTGCTCTCTTTCGGTTTCCCTATCTTTTCACGTCTTTCAACACTAATCAATCCCAGCAAAAGCTTGTTTCCCATTTTAACAGAAAAACGGAGGCCACGAGCCAAACTGTCTACAACTATATTTTGCTAGTACTGTGTCATTCAATTTACACATTCCATCCCGTTTTTATCTTTCCATTCTTTGTTAAAAAATAGTATTCTCTACCAGCCCTGGGTCCTGACAAAAGGTCAGTGCTGCTTGTGAAAAAAAAGATGTCAAGCTTTTTCAAAGCACCCCAGCAACAGGCCATATTTGCTTAAAGGTGATATCTCTTAAATAGGACAACGCAACCCTCTGGCACACTTGCTGCTGTGGCAAGTTCAATAAAGCATGATGGCTTGCACAAGCCTATGTACCATCAACCAAGTGACTGCAAGGATCATTTTACCATAATGAACACAAGGAACATCACATTTTCTGGAAATAAGTGGAAAAACACTTATTCCTCAAATACTGAAGGCTCTGGTAGATTTAAACAAGTAACAGCTTCCCAACTTCAACAGAAGAATCCAGAGGCAATCATTAAACTAGCTATATATAAAATGCTGTCCAAAACCTTCACAGAACTATGATGCAAGTGCTGTCCATACTGTCTATTTTGTTACTATTCAGACTGAATCTTTTTCCACATGAGAATTGTGTCAGCCCAGGTTGACTAGAGAAACAAATTCATAGACACTCACATATATATAACAGAGTGCTTTATTATTTTTAAGTCATTTCAATGGGGGCTCGTATAGCTCTTATCACCATATATACATACATACATACATACACAGTGTCAAGCACATTTGTACATATGTTCCCATCATTTTCAAAATATTTTCTTTGTACTTGAGCCCTTGGTATCAGATCTTTTTTTCCTTCCCTTCCTTCCTGCCATCCCTCCCTCATGAGCTCTTGATAATTTACAATTTTTTTTTAATGTCTTACACTGACCTATGTCTCCCTTCACCTACTTTTCTGTTGTTCCAGGGGGGCATATGGTCTATCCTTGCGATTGGTTACCTCTTCTTTCCCAGTCTTCCTCTTCCCCTTCTGGTATCGCTACTCTCACTATTGGACCTGAGGGGTATGTCTGTCTTGGATCCCCTGGGTTTCCGCTTCTTATCTGTACCGGTGTAAATGCTCTGGTCTAGCCAGATTTATATGGTAGCATTGGGGTCATGATAGTGAGGGGTGGGGGTCGGGAGAACATTAAAGAATTAGAGATGAGTTTTATGCTTCATCAGTGCTACACTATACCCTGACTGGCTCATCTTATCCTTGTGACCCTAAGAAAGAGTTTTATATACAAGAGCAACTGAATATCGAGAAAACATCCCAGTCTAGTACAGATCAAGTCCCTAAGTCGGATATTAGTCCATATGTCCGATACCAATCTATAAAGTCCTCTTCAGATTCACAAAATGCAGGAAGATCATAGGCCATGGGTAGAGAGTATTTTGGATCCAGTGATGATAGGCCATCTCAGTATTGGCAGGGATGTACACGACTCCGTCAGCTCCAGGGCTCTGGGATAGCTCCACTTGTCTTCTCAGCAAGCATGTCTCATAGGGACTGAGTGTGTCTCCCATCTCCAGTGTGCTATTTTTCTCTTTAGTGCCTCCAAATGAGGTCATCAAACTGCAACCTGATTGATGGGCTGAACTCCACCCCTTCACTCTTAGTTTCAGATTGACAACAGATGATGTAATGACCACAGACAACCCCTTGTCAACTTCACACTTTCACACAACTCTTTAGTCATATATAATTTTCAAACAAACAATAAAGTCATATCTGTGATAAAGCATACAATTTAAAAAATGTGCCACTGTTATTTAAACATAGCATTCTATAAGTGAACAAAACAAAATATCCTATGCCTAACAATTGCAATTAAGTAACACACTCATCTTAATCCTATAATCCTATAAATATATTGCCCCACCTATGAAAGTTTATAAGCCAACCACTTCCTGCCTTTATCCTCCCCATTTTGGATATCCAATTTCTATTCTGCCCACTTACATCAACCCAGTGCTCTGGCGAGACAACAATATTCTCTGACATGAAGAATCTTCATTCCAGTTTTGAAACCTCGTGAAGTCTGCATCCATAAGCAAAGTCAAATGAGGAGAGGCCATCCATAAAGTCAGCAGCAATATGTACCAGTTCACAGGCTCAGAAATCTTCTCTTTATCTGGTGGGTTTCTGATGAACTCAATGTTATCTGCCTCACTTAGCTTCACCAGGGTGTTCATTGGCTGCTATGCCTTGAGACTACGGGCCCCATCACAAATTCTTACCAACTCTAACCGCCTTGGGCTATGTCATAAACTTTAGACCAGCCAACCTGCTCTCTGCTTCTCCTCTAGGATCTTGTAAACCAGGTCCATGGGTGTCAGTGACCAGACTCAACCCATGTCTCCATTGCTTCTTCTCTTCCACTTTAACTCAACAAGTGGATCCAGGTAGTCACCTAGCAGCATTTCAGGCTGTCAAGACTCCCTTTAATGTTCAGTCTTAGAGCAAAGAGTTTCTTCAGGGTTGCAGTTTTGTTTTGTTTTTTCCAGCTTCTGGCAAAGACCACTAGTTCAAAATTCAGAGTTCCTTTTTTCCTTCCATCTATCAACAGCTCTCTAAGTCTCTTGGAATGTAAATATCCTGAGTACTCCAAAGCAGTGGGTAGGGCTTATCTTTTCAGAACCTTCTTTGCAGGCGTGTCCTAACCCATTTAAAGATTCCAATTTTGGGCTGAGCCCTGGTGGCGTAGTGATTGTGCATGGGACTGCGGCCCACTGGGATGGAGGTTCAATTCCAGCTCCATAGGAGCAAAGGTTGGGCCTCCTACTCCCACCACCAAAGGGCAGTGATGCCCAAAACAACAACAACAAAAAAAAAGATTCCAATTTTAATGTCTGAAGGCAAGGCTTACAAACTATTTTCATATTTCCTAACAATCATTTCCATCAATTAGTATATCAATAAAAATAAGCAGAAGAAATCAGTATAAACAAAGTAGAATCAGATCCTAAACTCAAATCTTAAAACAGTCAAGTTGAATTCTTATTTACTTTATGTTAATCCTTATCTAAATTATTGCATTGTTACAAAAATATAGGATTAGGTCTCTGATAGCATCAAGCCAGAGTCAGGTTTTCTGTGAGCCATTTTGACCTCTGTCAGTCATTTTCCCCAAGCAGCGTGGTTCTGAGAAAGTTAAGGGGCGATTTCTATCCCTGAGCTCATTTTCATCATCTTAAATAGGACTAGGCAAAGACAACCAAACAAAATAATCAAAACTTTAACTTCCCATATCCTTTCCAGAAAATAATCCATTAAATTGCACAGACATATCTAACCTCTGGCTAGCCATAGAAGAAAAACTACCAAGAGGAAGAGGTTGAGCAAACATACACTCTACACCTTTATGATTTGTTTCTCTAGCACCTCACTCTCGGTAACGGAGTAGTTCTTCTAGCACCCCACTCCTGGTACCATAATGTGCTAGTCTGGGTAAACTAGAGAAACAAATTTATAGACATTCATTTGTGTATAAGAGAGAGCTTTTATATACAAACACAACCAAATAGTGAGAAAACATCCCAGCCCAGTTCAAATCATGTCCATAAGTCTGACATTAGTCCATATGTCTGATATCAATCTAAAAAGTCCATTTCAGATTCACGAAACACATGCAATGATGCCAAATACAGGAAAATCACAGGCCAGCGGGTGTAAAGTATTGTGGATCCAGTGGCAACCGAGGCATGTCAGAGTTGGCAGGGGCCTCCATGTGACTCCTTCAGCTCCAAGGTTCTAGCATAGCTCCACTTGTCTTGTAAGCAAGCATGTCTCCCAAAGAGTGTGTGTTCCGCCTCCAGCAAGCTATTCATCTCCTTAGCACCTCCAAACGAGGTTATCAAGCTGTAACCTGACAGGCTAAACTCCACTCTTAAATCTGAAATTAACAGATTACTACTATAAGAATATTCCAGAAAACACTCTGAAAAATTTAATGGAAAAGTTTCTTCAACCATGAAGCATTCCTAGATTTTTAGATGAATAGACACAGGGAGAAACAGAAATTTTTCCAAAAGCATGGTCTCCACTTGAAGATTATTAGCTGTAGAAGGCCAGAAATTTCTGCAATGATCAAGGAAATGGCTTCTCCAAACTAGTGGGACTGAGTAAAATAACTGCTACATTTTGACAAGCAACCTGTGACAGTTGTAGGGGAAGGTCAGGAAGAAATACTCCGTCAGCAAGAAATTGCAGTAAAATGAGATTATTTTGTAGAATTATTTTATTTTGTCATCTAGATTGAATGGTATATAAGAAGAAGACTAAAACTGCTATTTGTTTTTTAAAAAATCGTATGCCCTTTGCAGACTGAAAAGCAGTTTCTCCAAAAACGTTTGTAACTCTAGCTTTATGGATCTTGCTTTAGCACAGCAGTTCTTAACTTGTGGGATGCGACCCCTTTGGGGATGGGGGGGTCGAATGATCTTTTCACCAGGGTCGCTTGACTCATCACAGTAGCAAAATTACAGCTATGAAGTAGCAATGAAAATGATTTTACGGTTGGGGGTCACCACAACATGAAGAATGACATTCAAGAGTCACAGCATTAGGAAGGTTGAGAAACACTGCCTTAACAAATATTCCCTCTATTTTCTATATTTTCAGCTTTAGCCTGACAGCTGTTCTTTCCATGGAGGCACTATTTCCCTAAGTTCCTTCTTCAGCTCGGATATTCTCAGTCTATATATTCTTCCTGACCCATCTCATCTATTCTGTGGTCTCCCCCATTATGTATATGCTGATACTCCAAAATCAGAAATACTCTTCCTCTTTCTTAAGTACCAAATCATCACTTTCAAGTGCCAACTAGTCAGTTCCAATAGACATATTTTAAGCTTCATACAAGATGGCTTTAAAAAGTTTGTGGGAAATTCCATTATATTTTAAAGCAATTTTTCCACAAATTTAAAGTCCTTTCATATAACCATAACTACCCCTTGTGCTCCAAACATTCTTTCTTTCTGTATTCCTTTACTCCAGACAAGTTTCTCAAGCCAGAAACTTGGGATCTATCATGGAGTTTTCTCTCTATTACATAAAGGATCACCAGTTAAACTAGAATTATCCAGAGTTACCATATGATCCAGATATTCCACTGTTTGGTAGACAGCCAAAAGATTTTCTTGACAGCAGATTTAGATATTAATGTAATGTTCATTACAGCATTATCCACAAAAGCCAAAAGGTGAAAAAACATCCAAGGGCTCCCAACAGATGAATAGATAAACAGAATACAGTACATACAGTGAAATATTACTCAGTCCTAAATCGTAATCGTAAGTGACAAATGCCATATATATGAGCCCTGATGGTGTAGCAGTTATGAGTCGGGCTGCGATCTGCATGGTCAGTGGTTCAAAACCACCAGCAGATGCCCTGGAAAAACACTGGGCTTTCGATTTCCCTATCTTAGAACCCCACACAGGGGTTGCTAAGAGCAGTACTGACTCCGTGGCAGGGAGTTAAATGCTGTATATAACAAGGATGGGCCTTCGAAACATTATGCTGTGTGAATTTAAACAGACACTGCTTACATGATTATCTAGAACAGGCAGACACATATACAAGTGTGTGATGGTTTCACAAAATGGTAAATGTAATTAAAGCCACTAAAGTGTACATTTAAAATTGGCTAAAAATGAAACTCTTACAGTGAAACCTGTGAGAACTGGCATTTAACAGGGCTGTCTTGTTTTCCCAGGTCTTGCAAGTTTTCTACCTTTGGGAGGGTACAGTCTTAACACTTTTCTATCTCTACTACTGGAAAATACTTAAGATTTCACCTCTGATAGGTTACACACCTTAGGTCCCAGCCTCCTGAGGTTTTCCTTTGCATATTTCACCATGATTAAATTCAATAAAAAGAATGCCTGTTCAGTCAGTCTCTTAGGAGTCTGCTTTGGGAGGGATAGAAAAAAAAAGGTCACCAACTCTTAGTCATTTAAGCAAGAATTGCAAGACTTTGCTTTAAATATTTTGGACATGTTAGGAGGGCCATTGTCTGGAGAAGAACTTCATGAGGGGCAGTGAGAAAGAGGAAGGCCCTCAATGAGATGGACTGACACAGTGGCTGCAACAATTAGCTCAGGAATAGAAATAATTGTGAGCATCGCACAGGGCTGGCTAGTGTTTCCCATTGCTGTGCATAGGGTCGGTATGGGTTGAGACCTAAGAACACGCACCCCACTAACCTGTGACACAGATTAAGATAATTTCCCACTTGCTCAAGCATACTAAAAGTAACCATGGCTAAGGAGTCAAATTTTTTTCTTTCAACAGATTCTTATTTAGAAAATGCTTATCTGAGACAATTATATCTAACAATTATACCTAACAAATATATCTAACATTGCTTTTGGTATTATCTCAAAGACTAGGTGTGCTACTAAATATTTCTTTGGCCAGTGTTCAACTGAAAGATAAAGAACTTTATCAAAAATTCAAAATTTAAAATGAGCTCAATTCCAAAAGTTTTAGAAACTCTGAATACCTTTTCCCCATAGAAATTCGCAAGCTGGTCTTAAATTCCCAAGTTGGCCCACCAAAACCTATAATACCAATGTAGGGAAACCTCCGTTATATGTGTTTTAAGAAGTGCCTGCTTCTAAACACAGGCATCTATGTATGTAAAAATAATTATTTATGAAAAGGTGGGAATAAATTCAGGAACATACAGTTATAGGCTTAGTACTAAGACAGCAGCTGGACCTGGGCCCCCAACCAGTCACTCCCTCAATGCAAGAACACTTAGTTCTATGAATCTGGCCATGAGGCTCACTGGCCCAATAAGATCACTGGAGTCAAATAGGTGCATAAGCAAATGTGGTGAAGAAAATGGATGGTACCCAGATATCAAAAGATATACAGTTTGGGGTCCAAAAACCTCAAGATAAGCAGCCAACTTGCCAGGAAGTATCCAAGTCCACACAGAAGAAACACACCAGCCAGTGTGGCAGAGAGGAGTCAAAAGGATCAGGTCTCAGGCATCAAACAGGGAAAAACCAATATTACTGTGTATGCACTTTCCTGAGATGATAAATGAGGACAAGTGGGGACAGGAGAAAGAGTGGTGAAGATGGCTAATGGGACCCGTCTATCAAGACATAATGCCTGAGGCCTCAAAGGCTTGAGGATGAGGAAACAGTGCAACAAGGCCTACCATAGAAGAAGCACACCAGCCTGTGTGATCATGAGGGGTCGATGGGAACAGACATCACACATCAAAGAACAAGGATAAATCAGTAAGAATGAGGGGGAGAGCAGGGTGGGGACCCAAAGCCCACTTGTGGCAATTGGACACCCCCTTACAGGGGAGTTATGGGGAGAAGATGGGTTAGTCAAGGGCAGTGAGGTAGCAATGAAGCATAAAACTTTCCTCTATTTCCTGAAGGTTTCCTCCCCACAAACACCACGGTCCCAACTCTGCCCTGCAGTGCCAGCTGGACTGGAAGAGGTGCACTGGCAGAGATGGGAGCTGGAAATGCAGGGAACTTGGAGTGGCTAAACCCCTCGGGGTCATTGGTAGGAGTGGAGTTGCCGAATGGGTGGAGGGAGGGTGGGGTGGAGAGAGGAAGCCAGCTATGGGGATCTGCAGACTGTCTCCTAGCTGGAGGACGGACGTAGGGAGGAGTGGGCAAGGGGAGATGTCGGGCAGTGTAAGATATGACAAAACAATAATGACTGCAGAGTAATGAGGACTGGGGGGGAAGGGGGGAAAGGTTGAAGGGGGAAGGAAGGGGGACCCATATCAAGGGCCCAAGTGAAAAGGCAGATGTTGGGAGAATGTTGACAAGGACAGGAATGTGGGGGTGCTTGGCACAGTATATGTATGATGACAAGTGATGTATGAGCACCCAATAAAATTATTAAAATAAAAAAAAGAAGTGCCTGCTTTATAAATTATTGCTCATTTTACAAAATAGAATTCGGTATTATCTAAATTAAAACAATGCTTACAATTATAACACCCTAATTATTTAGACTATTTTAAAACCACTTAGTGCTTTAAAATGGCCTTTTAAACTTTTCTATATTACACATCAATGATGATACTATATGAAAAATTATGAAGATAATTATAAAAATGATTGAATATATGATATAGCATTATAGACATCTCTCCAAAAATGGCACATATAGTTTCCATTGTTGTGTGCTATTTGCTTACTTAAAGAAATACTACATGGAAATTTGTTGAGGGCTGCTGAAACCAAAACAATTAGAAAAAGTTAAAATTCTATGGAAGCTTAAATCAAACTTTATCACGTTAGAATTCAGGTGAAATCATTTAAACAAGTATAAAAAAACTAAATACTTGGTGAGATTGTAAGGCAAGTAATAAATGAGATTACTGACATACCTCACTACATTAAATAGAAATAAAAAATACACTTTCACAAAGATATCAAGGAAATACTTTATTTCCAAATTGAGAAAAGAAGCTCAACAGAAATTTATGTTCAACTGCTGGCTTGTTTGTTTGAAGATCACTAAACGGCATCTTAGAAAAAAAACAATAGTGACCAATGACCAATTTCAATTCAGAAAATATTTGGAGAACTTAATTAGCTTCTATTAATTAGAGGTTTCCTAAAAAACCATTTGGCCTTTTGGAGACTTTCTTGTACATACTTTTACGAAACTACTTTATAGCTGAGAGACAAATGAAGCACAAGGCAGAAGGATGCTTGAACTCAGGCGGATGTGCTTCCCAGTCCACACTTTCCACTATGTTCAGTACAGCTCTTTTAACAGGCTTGAACTGGTGACTGTGAGGCGCTTCAATCTCTGTCCTAAGGTAGATGGTTACGGATCGTCTACTAATACTTCATGGAACTCATAGGAGTTATCCTATTTGTACATGACAGGAAAGAAGGGTGTTTCCGATTGAATGATGGACTACAGCCGTGGGAAGCACAGATTTCACCACGACGTGAAAAAATGACTTTTAGGGAATAGACAACCGTTTTTCAACTTAGGTTTGGACAGTTGAGAGAGTGTGTCGCGGCAGAAAACCCAAGTGTGCGATGTGCCTGCCATCAGCTCACGTCACGAATTTCATTCCTGAACCGGGCGGCCAAGAGGGTGAAGATCTATCTATCTAGGAAATTAGGGGAAAGCGCTTGCGGAGCTCACAGGCACTTGCAATCCTGGGAACGTGAGGGGCGGATGAAAAGGGGGACGCGAGACCGGGGGCAAAACGGGTCTATCAGGACCAGGCGAGCTCAACACGGCGCCTTCTGACGTCGCCCGAAGCTTACCTCCTTGACAGGTGGGAATTTCTTCTTGCACTCCAGTGACAAGGCCCGCAAATCACTCTGCATATTTTCCAGCAGCTTCTTCACTGCCTCGGGACTGTTGGTGCTCGACATGATGCCCCAGCTGCGAGCCAAAGTCCGAGCAGGCAAACGAGCTCTGGGGGCGACCAGCAGCTCCCTCCAAGCGACTTCGGTCCTTCCCCAGCTCGCCTCTTGGGCTCCGCCGGGCCTGGGAAGCGAACCCGGAATGCCCTGCCCCCGGCAGCCTCGTCTCAACTCCTCGGGTTCCCCCTCCGAGGCGTCTCTCGCAGGCGCTCCGCCCCGCTAGGCTCCGCCGGCTCGGGCTGAAGAAGGGCCCACCCGGAGGGCAAGTCCCTCCCGCTGCGGCGGGGCCCGGCCACAGCGGGCGTCAGCAGCCAACCTGGCGAAAACCTTCAGTGCCGGCTCCCAGAGCCCCCAAGACTCGTCGACGCCATTAGCTGGGTGGCCCACAATTCCGAGCGCGGCCGGGACACGTCAACCGCACTTCCGGGCACCGCGGCCGCCGCCCCCGCCCCGGCCAACCCGGGTGGCGAACCGGGAGTGGGCGGGGCCAGAGGCGGGGCGGGGCCAGGCCAGCCTGGTTCTCAGCTGGAGCGCTTTCGCACCGCCCACCTTTGGGAGCCTCGAAGGCTGAGGACTCGGTTTGCGGTCTAAGGACGCATTTCCTTTGCGTTAACAAGTGGCTGGAGTCCACGGTTAAATGGTAGTCGGTGTAAACAGCGTCCTTTGGGAGGAATCTTACAGTCTTCCCTGTAATTTCTGCCTCCTCCAATGCTTGGGCTAGTAGTGGCTCCAAACGCCCTTGTTTCCTGCCGTCGAGTCAACCTAGACTCACAGTGCCCCTTCTATAGGACAGAGCAGGAATGTCTCTGAGTTTCGGAAGCTTTTTTAAAAATCGTTGTGGGGCGCAGAAGGAGGGAAGGAGAGGAAAACCTGGCTTCTCCTCAGAGCTGCTGAGAATGAACTAGCTATCCTTGCAGTTACTCGCCCGACGCATACCCCACCCACACACGAACCAGGGCTCCTTACACACTCAAAACAAAACAAAACAAAACAAAACAAAACAAGAAAACACCCTCACTGCTGTTGAGTTGCTAGCCCCACGACAACTGTCCAAACCCTAACCAAACTCACTACTCTCAGTCAATCCTGACTTGCAGAGCCCATAGGAGGGGCTAGAAATGCCCCTGCGAGTTTTCGGAGACTGTTTGAGAGAGCAGAACGCTTCATGAATCTTTTAGCTTGTTTTTCCTCCCCGAGTTCAAACCACTGACCTTGCTTGCAATTAGCAACCGAACGTATAACCATTATGCCACCAAGAGCTCCCAAACATCGCCCATCTCCCGTTTAAATTTTTTTTCCTTCAGATCTGAATTGCAGTTCTTCTGTAAAGTTGTTCAAGGCGCAAAGAGCAGATTTACTGCTTAGGGGATAAATTCCTTTCTCCCCCATGCTCTCCTCTGGCTTTCGAAACCACCCAAGTCAACAACCTAAATTCCAGCAATCACCTATTAAGTTCTGTGTCATCTGCCCTGCCCCCTATACTGTCCAACACTCCTCTCTAAAAGGAGCACTCCAGGGGCCCTGGTATTTCTTCCCCCTCTTTTTAATTGCTGTATCCACCCTCCAGTCCCCACGCTGCCCTTAGCTCCCCAGAACTGTGGCTAGTAGAAATTTTAGGTGATCAATAAATATTTATTGAATGAGTGCCCTACTAAAATCAGAGCGTTCTGATGCTTATTTAGAGAGAGAAAATGAGTGTCTTCATAAAGTGTGAAGGGCCAAATAAATGAAAGGCAAAACCTTAACCGAAAAATCTGTATCTATGCATTCCTTTTGATCCAGGTCAGCCTGCTTTGCCCAAAACATCTCTCAACTGCTAAGTAGGAGGCTGAGAAAAATAAAATCTGATCCAGGGAAGAGGTAGGAACGGAGAAACTGAGACTACAGACAGGCTGTGCTGAGGATACCATTCCAAGCTTTGAGAGCTTCATTCAGCGCAAGGATCAAGCTTGTGTGTGTGTGTGTGTGTGTGTGTGTGTGTGTGTGTGTGTGTGAAATCCATAAGTAATTATACCAAGCAAACTTGTACGTATGTTGCCATTGTCATTTTTAAAACATTTTCTTTTTTTCTTTTACTTTATTTTTTAAATCATTTTATCGGGGACTCTTACAGCTCTTATAATATGCTATACATCAATTGTATTAATCATATTTGTACATATGTTGCCATCATCATTTTTAAAACATGTCCTACTTGCGCCCTTGGTATATAGGTGTGCTAGCATTTTGAAAGTACTGTGCTTCAGGGCTAAGACCCGGTGGCATAAGTGGTTGAGTGCGGGATCCAGCGGCGGCTCTCAGGAGCAGCGCTGGGTAGCTCCCACGACCATCAGAGGGCAGTGATGCCCCCCCAAAAAACAAAAATAAAGTAAAAAAAAAAAAGTACTGTGTTTCTTAAAAATAACCACTGGTGGCATAGTGCTTACCAATTGGGCTGCTCTTAGGATGGTTGGCAGTTCAAAACCACCAACTGATCCACAGGAGAAAGACCGCTTTCTAATATGATAAAGAGTTACCGACTCAGGGCTGAGCCCCGGTAGCGTAGGGGTTGTGCACGGGACTGCGGCGCACTGGGATGGAGGTTCAATTCCAGCAGCAGCTCCACAGGAGCAAAGACTGGGCCTCCTACTCCCACCACCAGAGGGCAGTGATGCCCCCCCACCAAAAAAAGAGTTACAGATTCTGAAACTCATGCAGGCAGTTTTACTTTATTCTATAGTGTCACTTCAACCCTTTAGAATATACATAAAGTTTTCCAGCAGACTCTCCAACATGGGGAGTTGAGTCCTTCTTTGTTGTCTGTTCTTAGTCTGGAAGCTCCACTGAAACTATAGATAACCTTGAGAAGAATGGGAATTCCAGAACACTTTATTGTACGCATAAAGAACTTGTCCTTGGATCAAGAGAACAGATTGTATGAACAGAACAAGGGAATACTGCATGATTTTAAATCAGGAAAGGTGGGCATCAGGAGTGTGTCTTCTTACCACACTTGTTCAATTTCTATGCTGAGCAAATATCAGAGAAGCTGAATTATATGGGGAAAGAGTGTGGTATCAGGATTGGAGAAAGGCTTATTAACAACCTGTGGTATGTAGATGACACATGCTTTGTGGCGGTCATGCATTCAAGATATCAATTTCATAATTGAGATGTAGGGGTGGAGTCTAGCTTGTTAATCTGGAGATAGCCAGTGAGGTCTCTGTGTCAGCATGGCTTTCTCCTGAGACTTCTGGAAAATCTTACGATATTTCCCTCGTGGAGATGAAAGGCCATCTCCCCAGTTGTTGGGAGTCAGTCTCTGAGATGACGAACTATGGACAAGACAAGATGGCAGCATCTGAGGAGCTGAAGGAGCCAGAGAAGCCACACGGCCTTACCCTGATGGAACCAGACCTCTGAAGCTGGAGAAGCCACCTGGAGACTCCTGCCAGTGATGAGTTGCTTCTACCACCACTGGATGCTATTGATGGACCCTGAGCCCTGAGGAGCCATGGGGAGACCCCTGTTAGCGCCGGGATTCTGCACTCACTGGCCTTCATGAGTCGGAAGGAGATTTTATAGACTGGTATCAGGTATGTGGGCTAATATCAGACTTATGACTTTGAACTGGACTAAGTTGGGATACTTTTCATTGTTCTATTCCCTTGTATTTAAACCTTACCCTTATATCCATATGCGTGTCTATGAATTTGTTTCTCTGGTCTACTTGGACTAACACAACCTTGTTTGTTGAAAGTGAGAAGGAATTGAAACACTTGTGGATGAACATCAAGGATTGTTTCCTTCAGCATGACACTCAATATAAGGGAGACCCAAAATCCTCACAACTTAACTAATAGGTAACATGATGGTTATTGGAGAAAAGGTGGAGTCTGTCACCTTTGACATACTTGGATCCACAATCAATGCTCATGAAAATAGCAGTCAAGAGATCAAAAAACATTGCACTAGGTAAATAAGACCTCTTTTTCTTAGAACAAAAAATTAATATTAATTGGAATTTAATACATATATCTTTCCATAGTTAAATCACATCAACTGATTGTGGTACAATTGCTACCACAATCAGTTTCCAAACATTCTCTTTCTATTTGGACTCCTTGACATTGTCTCCCTATTACTTCACCTCCACTGCACTGTACCAAAAATTTTATACTTGCTGTCCCTATAGGTTCACAAATCTTGGGTTTCACATACTGATAAACAAGAAAACACAACACAGCTTCAAGAGGGTGACCTCCATTGACATACCAGCTCTTGAGAGACACTCAAGTATGAACAAGCAAAAGCCAAGCAAAACATCATAAATGAAATACAGAAAAATTTAGAAACGATATCAGGCCTTCCAATATCAGGCTCAGTCTGCATCTACTGACAAAGTTTTAATTGTTCAAATCAGATTTATGCCTTTGATCTATTATACTCATCTTTCTGACGCACTTAGTAGCCACTTTTCTACCATCCCTCAATTGCAGCTAGCGGGCATTCTCTTGAGACATTTCCTATGTAGCTCCACAAATGAATCTTGGGCTCCCCCTTTTATCCCTTGCCTCCTCCACACCACATTCTCATAATTTAGGCTCTAATACTAATCCCTCCTTTGAGTTCAGATTATATGAGTATGATTTGCAATTCTTTGGTGACTGATGATGGTGTGCTTCTGTATGTGGACTCAGTTGACCTATACCCTAGATGTCTGCTTGTTTGAAGCCAAGTCTTTAAGAGCCCAGATGCTATTTTATCTGATAGGCAGGCATCATCTAAATTCTTTGTCACATTTTGTTATAACACTGTATCTTCTATTTCTCTTCCTGAGGGCGAGTATTGAGCAGGTCCATGAAGTAAGAACAAGTTGTTCTTAAGTTGGAGCTAGGATTTAGTGCAAGCCCAAAACCCATTTCTGGATCTCTGTCTATATTTTTTCTTTTAATTTGTTACTTCTTGGGACTTAATAATATGTCATATAATTCCATAGCTCAATCACATCAAGCAGAATTGTACGGTTGCTTCTATAGTCAGCTCCCAAACATACTTCTCTTCCTGTACTCCTTGACATTGTCTCTCTTTTATCTCCTTCCTCCTCTGTCAGGTCCCCTCCCCCCTTCTTCTATTTGTTATCCCAATAGGTCCATCAGTCCAGGTTTCATTTACCAAAAAACAAAAACAACACAACTCCAAGAGGGTGACCCCCCCGTGATATAGTACACCTGAGACACATCCTAATATCATCAAGTATAAACAAAATACAGCAAAATGGCCATTATCAGACTGCTAGAATAATGCGCATCTTAATTGAAGCTAGAGGACATCGATGTAGCAAGAACATGTTTGTCTACCTACCAAAAGTACAACACACTTGGTAGCGCTGTGTTCTGCTTCCTCAGACACTATGTATAGCCTACTTAACTTCTCAGATTACAAGTGTTAGAGTCCAGTTCACCAGTGGAGTTTCCGTATTGGCTCTGACTGATGCAGCCTCTGGAGCATGCTGAGTTCATTGAAAATCCAGGACTCAGTGTCCTAGTATTCCAAGGCATACTCCCTGTGTCTCCAGGATCCCCTCAGACACCTGAGTTCAATGTGACCCATTTGTTGCATGCCACCAAAGACATCACCCCCTTCATGTCCCCCAGAGCATCCTCAGGTATTCTTCCCATCAGAAGGCCAACAAGACTTCTTTAGAGTATTGAAGAGCAAGGATGTTGCTTTAAGGACTAAGATTCACCTGACCCAAGCTGTGGTGTTCTCCATTGCATCACTTGCATGTGAAAGTTGGACGTTGAATAAGGAAGACCGTAGAAGAATCGATGCGTTTGAATTGTGGTGCTGGAGAAGAGTATGGAAAGTACCATGGGCTGCTAATAGCGCAAACAGATCTCTATTAGAAGAAGCAAGGTCAGGTTGCTTCCCTGGAGCAATAATAACAAGATTTTGTCTTATGTATTTTGGACATTATGCCAGGAGAGACCCATCCCTGAGAGAGGACATCGTGTTTGGATAAGCAGAGGGGTGGCAAAAAAGAGGAAGGGTGTCTAGCAACAAAATGGTCTGACATAGTGGCTGTGTCAATGGGCTCTGGCAGAGGAACAATTGCAAAGATGGCCCAGGACCAGGCCATGTTTCATTCCGTTGTGCTTTGGTCACTATGGGTCAGAGCCAACTTAGTGGCACCAAACAGCAATGAGAGTTACAGTAAATCGGCCTAGACTTGATGGCAGTGAATTTGATTTGGTTTGGGTACTTCTTGACAGGTAATCTGGTGGCACAGGTGGTTAAGCATTGGGTTACTAACTGCAAAGTTAACAGTTTGACCCCATCAGCTCCTCCTTGAGAGAAAGAGGTGGTTTCTAGAAGCCTCAGAAACCCCAAAGAGTCTGTCCTGTCTAGCTTTGAGTAGACCTATGAGTCACAATAGACTTGAGGGCAGTGGGTTGATTTTTGGTTTGTACCTCTTGAGACACTGAGAAACAATATTCTACATCTGAATGATTTCTTTTTGCAACTGAAAAATATATCATTCTAGTTAAATTCTGAGTTTAGCTGATTTGCTGATTTGTAAAATCCATGAGTTATTTTACCCTCTGATGACTTCCGAGGTTTTGGGCAAAAAAGTCTCATGTATTTTCTAGGGCAGCATAATTCTCCTGGAGATTATATACATACATACACACACACATATATATACACACAGATATATATATATATATGTTTTTAAAGAAAATTTACAGATTCATTAACTATCTATAAGAAATATAAGCTCTACTAGTATCAAGTAGATTCCTATTCATAGTGACCCAATAAGGGTCAATTTGATGGCAGTGGGGTTTATATTTCGTTTTGTTTGTTTTGTTTTGTTTGGGGGGGGGCATTACTGCCCTCTGGTGGTGGGAGTAGGAGGCCCAACCTTTGCTCCCATGGAGCCGCTGCTGGAATTGAACCTCCATCCCAGTGGGCCGCAGTCCCGTGCACAACCACTACACCACCGGGACTCAGCCCTATATTTCTTATATATAGAGTAAAGAATTCTATAGCTCAGACTTATCCTCATGGTTTTCCCATAGAGCAGTTGGTGGGTTCCAACTGCAGGCCTTATGCTTAGCAGCCCAATATGTAACCCACACCATCACCAGGACCTCCGTAGAAAAATATGACCTTGAGACAATCATGCCAACGTGAATACAAATAAGAATTAAATTTCAACATTAAAAATTGGTTACATAGAGAAAGGCTTTAAGGCAAGAGCGTGACTGGAGGCATGGCGTGGAAAGTGTGCCCTGTCTGCCCCATGCGTGGTGGGGTGAAATGTAAAGGGAGTGCAACAGGGCAGCAAGGGGAGCAAAGTGTCCAAGTCCCCGAGGAATCTGAAAATAGACTTGAGAGACAGGGTTTGGGACCTAATCAGACTTGATCGCAAAACATATATATATAAAGGTCAGTAGACCAACCTGGAACTCTCTATTGGTTTTTTATTTTGTTTTATTTTTGTTTGTTTTCCTTTTGCCCTACATATATCTATATAAGATAGGCAAGATAAACAATACCAAGAGAAAACAACGGACTGCCAATTAAGGGAGGGGGGGGTTAAAGCATAGAAGAAGAAGGTATAGGGAGGAGGAATGGGGAGCCAACAAAGGGGTAAGGGAACAACAGAGATCTCAAATTGGTGAGGAGGATGTACAATGCCTGCTGAGGTTTAATCAAGCACAATATATCTGAGAGAATTACTGAGAGCATGATAGTGGGATAGGAAAAAGATAAAAGGAAAGAGGAGGCCAACGCTATTTGTGGAGGTAGGTATATATTTAAATATATTAATTTATAATGAAAAGGATAGAGGTCAATGTGCATATATTTATATATTTGCATAATTAGTGTTAAGATAGCAGATAGATTCTGGACCTCTACTTAATGCCTCACTTAACACAAGAACACTTTGTTCTAATAACCTGGCACTCCTTGATACTCACTTTCCTGATACAATTGCTGAAGGCAAAATGGGAGCATAAGCAAGTGTAAAGAGAGCAGGTGGTGCCCGGCTATCCAAAGATATAGTGTCTACACTAGATGGATGCATGGAGTGTGATAAGAGGTGCATGAGCCTCCAATAAAATGGTTTTTTAAAGATATAGTGTCTGAAGTCTTAAAGGCTTGAAGTTAAAATAAGCAGCCATCCAGCAGAAAAGCAAATAATCCAATATGGAAGAAGCACACCAGCCAGCCTGTGTGATCATGAGGTGTCAATGGGATCAGGTGTCAGGTATCAAACGATCCCAAACAAACTACTCTATCAATGGGAATGAGGGGATATGGAGTGGAGACCCAAGCCCATTTGTAGACAATTGGATAAGCCCCCACAGAAGGGCTATAAGTAAATAATAACTCAACCAAGGTGCAGTATAACATGGACAGAACACACATCATTCCTCTAGTTCCTGTATGCTCCACCCTCCCCTACCATGACCCAGTTCTACTTTACAAATCTGACTAGACCAGAGATCACACATTGGTACAGATAAGACACAGGGAATCAGGGCAGATTAACCCCTCAGGGACAGTAGTGAGATTATCAATATCATGAGGGTAGGGGGATGATCAGAGAGGGGGAAGGAGGAGACAGCGGGAACCCATCACAAGGTTGGATATATAGCTCCCCCAGAAAGGGACAAATAACAAATGTGGGTGAAGGGAGACAATGGACAGTGTAAGATATGAAATAATAATAACAATATATAAGTAATCAAGGATTCACAAGGGTGGAAGGGTGGCAGAGGGAGGGGAATAAAGAGGGGCTGATACAAAGGGCTCAAATAGAAAATGCTTTGGAAGTGATGGTGGCAACAAATATACAAATATACTTGATACAATTGATGTATGGAATGTTATAAGACCTGTAAGAGCCTCCAATAAAATAAAGAGTCCCCCCCAAAAAAGAAAAGTGAAAGCATTCATAAAGGTCAGGAGACAGACCTGGAACTATTTTTAGGCTTTCTTTTTTCCAAGTCTCTCTCTACCAGTAGTTCTCAACCTTCCAAATGCCACAACCCTTTAATACAGTTCCTCATGCTGTGGTGACCCTCCAACTATAAAATTATTCTCATTGCTACTTCATAACTGCTATTTTGCTACTGTATGAAATGGGTAACCCTTGTGAAAGGGTTGTTCGACCCCCAAAGCGGTGGTCATGACACACAGATTGAGAACCACTGATCTATACAAACAGGCAGCATTGTTTACAATCCTGAGGAGAAAACAATGGAACTAAGAGTTCCAGGGGGGCATGGAAGAGGAGGAGGTGGGGGAAAGGGAGCGGGGAGAAAACAAACACAGAGACAAGGGACCCACAAGAGTTCTAAAATTGATGGCGAGGAGAGCATAGAATCCCTGGTGATATTAGATTAAGTGCAATATAGCTAAGAGGAATTACTGAAAGCCCAAAGAAAGTCAAATATGGGCAAGAGGAAATTAAAAGAAAATAGAGGAAAAGAGGCAAAAGACATTTATACAAAGTATAAATACAGGCATATACATATGCAAATATATTAATATATGACAATGAGATTTAGGTCCATGTACATATATTTATGTTAAATATTAAGATAGAAGACAGACAATGGGCCTCTACTGAAGTCCTCCTTCAATGCAAAAGGGTTTATTCTAATAACCTGACATTCTGTGATGCTCACTTTCCCAACATGATTGCTGAAGGCAAAATGGGTGCAGAAGGAGATGTGGTGAAGAAAACTGATGAACCTGGATATTAGAAGATACAGCATCTGTGGTCTTAAAGGTTTGTAGTTAAACAAGCATCTATCTAGCAGGGAAGCAGCAAAGCCCACACACCAGCCTATGTGATTCTGAGGAATTGACGGGAGCAGGTTTCAGGTACCAAGAGACCCCAACAAATGATCATATTTATGTGAAAAGGTGGGGATCAGAGTCGAGATTCAAAGTCCATCAAGAAAATTGGACATCCCCCTCAGAAGGGTCACAAGGAAGGGACTAGTCAGCCAGGCTGCAGCATAGCATCAATGAAACATACAACAGCTCCCTTTCCCCCTCCAACTATCATGACCCCAATTCTACTTATCAAACATGGCTAGACAAGAGGATGTACACCGGTACAAATAAGAGCTTTTTATACAAGGAATCCAGAACAGATAAACACCTTCAGAGCAATAACGGAAGTAGTGATTTCATGAGGATACGGGAAAGGTTGGGGGAGAAAGGGGGAAATGATTGTATAGTCACAACCACCCAGAAGGTGAGCATAATGGAATGGCAATTTAATAGAACAAAATACTCTTGCATTGAGGAAGTACTTTAGTGGAGGCCCAATGTTTATTTATACTAATGCTATAAATATATGTGCATAGATCTATAACCCCATCATCATATATAAATATACTTACCTATGTGCATGCCCTTTGACTCCCAGTTCTTTCCTCTATTTCCTTTTACTTGTCCCACTATCATGCTCAGCCTTCATTTGTGCTTCAGTAATTTCTCTCTGATCAATCCCTCCCAGGCATCTCACACCCTCCTTGCCACTGATTTTGGATCACTTGTTGTTCCCTTATCCCTGGTTGTCAACACCACCTCCTTTCCCCCATCTCTCCCGCTCCCATATCCCCTTGGAACTATTAGTCCTATTTTTTCTCCTCCCGACTGTTCTAGTCTATCTTATGTAGACAGATCTACAGAGATAATAATATGCCCCACTCCCAAAAGACATAGCAAGATGAAACAACAAAAGAAAACAAAATGATGACAACAACAAAGAATCCAATATCCAGAAAAATAAATAAGTTAAAAAATGAAAGTAAAAATAATAAAGAAAAGCCTGTAAATAGTTCAAGATGTTTGTTGACCTCTAGGAGTGTCCTCCAGTTGAGTCCTAAAGGGTGCCACGGCCTGGTCCCAAAGTCTATCCTTGGCACTCCCTCAGAACTTCCATGCTCTGCTTCCCCCACTGCTCTGCTGCATGCCCTTAGTGTTTTCCCTGAGTGTGCTGGGGTCAGATCAGGTGCATTGCTGACCCTGTGTCTCCAGTGTTGTCCCTTGTAGGGTTTTGGGTCAGTGAGGAAATTCATGTTTCATAGAGGGGCCGGCCACATGGTCCTCATCGTGCATTGGCTATTCGGAGCCGGGATATCGTCCTGAAGGCTTGGTAGGCCAGGATGTGTTCCATTCTCTCATCCTCCCCCTTCATTTGCTCCTATGTACTCTGGTCAGACATGTGCCTCTCCCTGAGTTGCAGCTTCAGTGCTGTCCTCGAAAGTAAATTCTTTTGTGGGAAGGAGGGGCTGCATTCACATACTGGAACACCAGGTTTAAGTCAATAATTTATCATTTATCAAGGGTTCATGAGGGTGAGAGAGTGAAGGAGGGAGGGGGAAAAAGAGGAGCTGATATCAAGGATTCAAGTAGAAAGAAAATGTTTTGAGAATGATGATAGCAACAAATGTAAAAAATGTGCTTGACACAATCAATGTATTGATTGCTATAAGAGCTGTAAAATACCCCAATAAAGTGATTTATAATAAATAACAATAATTGTTTGGGCTGGGTCCAGACCAGACAACCCCTTCTCAGAGCTTCATCCCCTTGCATCAACCTCACAAGAAGGAGATGAACAACCTGCTCAACTTTGTAACCCCTGTGTCTAGCATTTCATAGAGCTTATCTCCCCGAAGGACACTGCCCCTTTACAGAGCTTATCTTCCCGTTAAGGGCACAGGCCCTCTCCCTAGCATTCCTGGAAGCAAGTTTGCAAAACATGATGATTTGCTAATAAGTCATCTCCAAACCTGAAAATGCAGAAGCCTCCCTTTCTTTTATCAGCCCACTTGGCTTTAGCTCATACCCTATATATGTCTCCCTGCCCCAGTATCTGGCTCAGCTTCCATAACCTACTTGCTAGGTTGAGGAACCGCCTGGGAGCTCAAATGCTCCTGTCCCTTTCCCTGCTCTCCCATAAAAGTCATCCTTTGCTTCACATCTTTGCCTAAAGTCTGTCCTTGCACTGCAACCTCCGCTTCAACCTCTCAATAATAAAATGAGAGTATTTTTATCATTAATCATTTTATAACAATCCATATTCAATTGTATGAAGCATACTTGTACATATGTTGCCATCAACATTTCCAACATATTTTCTTTCTACTTGAGCTCTTGGTATCAACTCCTCCCTTTCCCCCTCCCTCCCTATAGTCATTACAGGATCTACGGTCAGCTTGAGGAAGGGGTGAAGTCTAGCCTGTACTTTAGTTGGTTGGTATATGCATCCCTGGGTTGGGTCTGACACCTGCTAGAGCACCTCCAACTCTTCCCATGAGACAATGTGCTTCATGTGATCATCACTGCTTTTTAGGGGTGCACAGTACTCCATTGTATGTATATACCAGAGGTTTTTTTCATCCTTTAATCTGTTAATGGAAATTTAGATTGTTTCCAACCCTTTGCACTTGTGAACTGTGCCTTAACGAACATTGGAGTGGGGATGTCTGGTTGTGGTTTGTTTCTTACTTTTTCTGGGTATGTTGCCCAGTAGGGGGATTGTTGGATCATATGGAAGCTTGATTTCCATATGTTTCAGATATCACCAAATTGATTTTCATCATGGATATTCATACCTGTAGCACCACCAACAGGGGATGAAAGTTCCTATCTCACCGCAACTGCTCTAATACTTGTTGTTTTTGTTTTTGAATCAGGTTATCTTTGAGAGTGCTAGGTGGTATCTCATAGTTGTTTTAATTTTAATTTCTCTTATGGCTAATCATTGGAAAAATTGTCTCATATGCTTATTGGTCATTCGAATTTCCACTCTTGTGAAACTTCAGTTCAGTTCATTTTCTCATCTACTCAAGGGACTATTTGTTTTGTTCTGATTGTAGGTTAGTTGAGTACTGTAGATTTCAGTGAAAAGGTCTTTGTGGTGTCATTGCTAAAGATGTTTTCCCATTCTCCTGTTACTCTCTTGGTGAAGTCTTTCGATGTACACAGGTATTTGTTTTTTTGTCCCACCCTTCTCCCTCCGGATCCCGGGCTGTACACAGGTGTTTTATCTTCAGTCACTCCACTTGTCAATTTGTGCTTCCTCCATGTTAGTGTCCTTCCTGACTTCTGATAATCTATGTATTCCCTTCACCATAATTCTTAGGTTTGTTCCTGTTCCCTTGTTGATAATCTTTATAGTTTGGGGTTTTTCTCTACTCTCTTTCTGTATCAATGGCTTTATGGACTACCAATCAACTGTTATTACCTGTGTAATCTCCCTACAGTAAAGTGACCAGATTTTAAGCGGGACACCATTGACCAGGGAGGGGTTGGGGTTCTTGATAAAAATTTGGTTCATAGACTGAGCCCCCGTGGCGTAAGTGGTTGAGTGCAGGACTGCAGCCCGCAGGCTTGGCGGTTCAGGTCCAGCGGCGCCTTTCAGGAGTGGCACTGGGTGGCGCCCACGACCACCGGAGGCAGTGATGCCCACAAAAAAAAAATTGGTTCATGTGAAGCAACAAAAATCTTCATAGAACACAAAAATGTATTGTAATATATTTATTTTCATTTTAAAATGCCATGGGGCGGGGGACAAATTGTTAAAAAGCAGGATGTCTGGTCAACTTATATTAAATGTCCACAGGGCACCCTGCTTGGCAGAAAAGCACTGAACTTGACTTGATCTCTGAGTGGGGCAGCTGCTAGTGTGCAGCCTCTCTTATCTCCCCTTACAGCGATCTGGCATGCTGCACTCTGGGGCCTTCGTTCTTGGGTGTCTTTGCAGTCTCTGTTTCTACTTCTCATTCACAGAAAGCTAAGACATTGGCCCCAAGGTCTTATTCACTTAGCGTGTTGTCAGCCTAGTTCTTCAGAAGTGACATCAGTGTTCAGTCAATCTTTGCCCTTGTATGTCACCCCACTCATTGTCATGCTTCATCCCAGGGACCATGCTGATTGAGGACGCTTCAGGCCTAACTTGGCATCCATAGTCATCCCCTGCTCTCCTGGATTGCTTTCTCACATCTGACTTGATAGGTTAAGCTGAACTTTCTTGAGCCAGCCCCTTAAGAGAAATTTGTATGTAAGTGATTTTTTAGAAAAGTGTGCTCAATGACTGAGCCCCGGTGGCATAACTGGTTGAATGCGGAACTGCAGCCCTCAGGCTTGGCGGTTCAAATCCAGCGGTGGCTGAGTTGTGTCCACAATCACCAGAGGCAATGATGCCCACAAAAAACACACACAAAAATTGTGCTCAGGGGGCTGAGCCCCAGTGGCGTAGCGGTTGAGTGTGGGATTGTGGCCCACAGGGTTGGCGGTTCATATATAGTAGCAGCTCTCCAGGAGCAAGGCTGGGCCTCCCGCAACCCCCCCCCCAAAAAAAAGTGTGCTCAGGAAAAATAGTAAGAGACTGGGGAAAATAAACAGGGAAGGGGAAGAGGATCATCAGATACAATCTCTGGGAAGGCAGGGAATATTTAAGAACCTGTAACTAGATTTAAAGACAAAGGGTTGTCCTCCCCATTCCTGCAGAGGCCCCCATAAAGGAGATTGGAAGGAAATTAGGCAACCATTACATGCCTATGAAGACCCCAAACTGAGCATGCCCCTATTTAGTCCCGAGCCAGGTGGGAGGCACACCGGCAGTGCTCTCCAAACTAGGTCCAGGCTCATGACCTCACCCAGGCGGGCTCAACCTAGCCAACAGCATCAACCAATACCTTTAACCACACCTTTCCCCAGCCAGCGGATGGGCTTGAATAAAGGTGGGGGCACGCTGGGGAAGATCCCTCTTACTCTTTCCCCTGTTTCAGGTCAAGGGCACATCAGTGGATAGGGGCCGCACATGCCCCCTCAGGACCTGCTCTACGTCTGCTTGGGGTTCCCATGTGCCTACACTGGGTCTACTTGGGGCCCACAGCCACTTCTGCACACACACACACACACACACACACACACACACACACACACACACACCAAGGCTCTGGACACCTTGATCTCTTGCTCCAAGTTACCTCAACCCTGGTCCCTGGGATCCTCTCCCATGTGGTTGCTCTTTCCACGAGGTTGCTTGTGCCCATTGTGAATCCCTTTGAGACCATAAAATCAGAAACTTGCCCTGTCCTTAAAAAAAAACCCACTGGGGCTAAAAAACGGGCTTCGGTGTGCCTTCTTTCATTATGCGAAGCTAAGAACCAAGGTATTACCCATTGGAGAAACCTAACAAAACCCTGTTGGCAGGGGCCCTATCTCACACCTATCAACTATTGGCTAAGGGTAATCCCAGATGTGCCTTCTTCCCTGTGTATAAGGAGCTGGGTACCCACAAAAGCCCTGTGGAAATCCTTTGGAGACAAACACACACCATACATGAGGATGAGGTGGAGAAGGCAGGGAATGCTGGTCACAGGATTAAAATGAAAGCAACGTGGGTAGAAGGCTCACAACACTGGTTTTCCTGTGCCACCTCTGCAGGAACTCATTCTTGAGATGCTGTGACCCCAGCTTCTACCACTGGAGCAACGTTCTCACCAGGGGCTAGTTTGTCCCCCTCGCTATCCTCTACCCACCTGGATACAATTTTAATGTCACAAACAAGGGGATGATGCTTCTGACCTCAATGGCAGCCAGAATGGATGCTAAGCACCCTACAATGCACAGAACATTCCCCATCCACAGAATTACCCATGCTGGATGTCAGTGTTGCCCAGAGGGACACATTGTTCATCCAACTAATGATGCTTATACCAGCGGCAGGAATTAGACCTCGCTTGTCCTCCTACGGTTGAAACCGTGGCACATTAGCTATCTGGAAAGTCAGTTTTTCAGGACTATTTTTACTAATTCCTAGATTTCCACTTAGAGTGAAATTTTGCCTCTAAATCCCACCCTCATTCCATGTCTACTACATAGTACCCATTGTGCTAAAGAACATCCTGCCTCCCTGGACTTTAGAGTACTGTCTCCCCCTCGCCCACATTGCTGACTAACCAGGTCCTCTGGCCACATCTTCCTGAAGTCAGTAATTCCCCCTGAAAGTCGCTGGTTGCTCATCTTCCTTGGCTACCCAGAACTGATTTCCTGTCTAGACTTCTTCATATGACCTCCATTTCATTTGTTCTGTGGTCCAGTCTTCCCACTTCTCAACCTACTCTTATGTCACTAAAGGCACATATGTAGCTTCATACTCCAGGTTAGTCCTATCCATCTGCCATCAGAGAATGATCATTGTTTGAGTGGACACTTCAAAATGTGCATGCCTCATAAAGCCCATTACAGGGTTGGAACATCATCATCGTGTTGGTTTAGCTGAATATTTCGTAATTAGGAAAACCTGAAGAAAGGTGGGTCTTTCAAAGCAGCATCCAGACTATG
The DNA here is from genome assembly GCA_004026705.1 of Nesogale talazaci. NCBI lineage: Eukaryota > Metazoa > Chordata > Mammalia > Afrosoricida > Tenrecidae > Nesogale > Nesogale talazaci. The sequence goes on along the minus strand of PVJH01013319.1, from coordinate 29,755 downwards.
TTTTGTTTTTTAATTCTTCCTCCAAGTGTGATCATTATAGTTACCAATTATTGAGCACACTATTCCATACTAATCACATTTACTATCTCATTTAATTTAATGTACATGAAAAGTTTTGTGAAGTAAGCCTGATGATTTCCATTTTACAGAAGAGAAACTGAGATGCAATTAGATTCATTAACTTGTTCAAGGCCCTACAGTTAGCAAGGGATGAGTAAGACTTTCAATCCCTTTTTAAACGTTTTATTGCTTCTCCCTCTATTTTGTTTTGTTGACCAAAAGCTAAAGAGGCAGGTACTTCAGAGACCACACATGAACACAGTCTTTAAAAAGTCATTTAGAGAAGTCACTAAGTAATTATAACATAACTAAGGCAAGCAACAATAACAAACCCTGAGGAGAGGGGGAAAATCTGAAGATCAGATTTATAGGGCATGTTTATAGCATTAAAATGATTTATATTATTATAATATCTTAAATGTACAGCTTACAACAAAATATGCAAACAAACAAAAATGATGGTCCATTTCTGGGTGGGCAGAAATGAATAAAACTCTCTCTGAAGAAATAAAGACTTTGAGATTTCTAGATAAAGACTGTTTATTAACTTTCTTACATGTGCTCAAAGAGGCAAAGGAAGCCAGGGCAAAGAACTGAAGAACCAGGAGAAGGTGGCAAGTATTAAAAGGCACCAACTAGACATTCTGAGATGAAAAGTACAACTGAAATGACATGTTCGCTAGAGGATTTCAATGACAGACTGAGTGAGGCAATGGAAGAATCCATGACCATGAAGAGAGGTCACTTGATATTATCCAGTCTGAGGAGCAGAAAGGAAAAAGACTGAAGAAAAAGAAAAAGAAAGCCGTGAGACCTGTGGGACCTACACAGCGTATCACCCACATATGCATAATGAAAGACTGAGAAGGTGAGGAAAGACAGAAAGGAGTAGAAGACTATCTGAAGAAATTGAGGCCAGAATTTTGCCAAATTTGATGAACGATGTTCCTAAGAAGTTCAATGAACTCTAGGTAGGATTAACATGAAGAGATCCACAACACGATCCCTTCCATTGAACCTATTGAAAGAAAGGCAAGCTGAGATACAAAGTGTTCAGAGAGGTGTGCCTTCTCATGCATAAAGGAGCTTCAACATGATCAACGGAGGAATTCTCTTCAGACACCACGGAGGCAAGAAGGCAGAGAGATGACATATTTTAAATGCCCAAGAGAGCTAGTTGGGAATAGGGAATATCAACCTAGAAACTACTAGCAAAACTATTCTTCATGTATTAAAGAAAATTTAAGACCATCTCAGATTAAAACACAACAACAGATATGTCTCTTGTAGACTTGTACTATGAGAAATGCCAAAGGTAGTTCTTTGGACTGAAATAAAAGACATGAGTCAGTAACTTGAATCCATACAAAGAAATAATACTGGTAAAGGTAGCTACCTCGGTAAGTATGAGTCAGATGACAGTGTTTGGTGTTTGGAGCTGCTTGTTCACTAAATGATTTAAAAGACAGACGCACAGGAGCACACGGAGGTCCAGAAGAAATAACCTCTTCCAAGAGCCCGAAGGCAACAGGCGCAGGAGTGAAGGAGCAACTCTGACATCCTGTCTCACCTACTGATGAAAGCCCTGTGCCAGAGGATCGGGAAGAGGGAACTGAAACTCCAGCAAAGAAGCCTAAGGCTACCAGGGCATCAGGGGGGTGCTTCTCAGAAGCACAAAATTGAGGTGTGCCTCTACCCACAGAGGGAGATGAAAAAGATAGAGAATCCCCAAAACTGTCTTCGAAAGCGGGCTTCTCAGAATCGTCCAATGGAGTCATATCCAAAGAAACCGTGGAAAATGTAAACACTTTAAAAGCTCCCAAGGAATCTGCCGTTTCATCCAATGAGGAAGCAAGAAAACAGCCTCCCAACTCCAAAAAAGAAAAATGGAGGACACTGCTGGGTCTGATTACAAGAAAAGGAGAAAGTGAAGACATGGAGGAGTCTAAAGAATGGCGGGTAGGCTGAGCCCCAGTGGCATAATGGTTGAGTGCGGGACTGGGACCCACAGGACTGGCGGTTCAAATCCAGCAGCAGCTCTCCAGGAGCAAAGCTGGGTCTACCACTGCCACCATAGGGCAGTGATGCCCCCCCCCAAAAAAACCCACAAATAAACAAACAAAAATAGTGACAGGTCAAGGCTCCAGCAGACCCAGAAAGGAGAGTACAAATGCCAGGTCATGGGGAAGAAGATAGTCAAGTGCCCAGTCTGCCCCTTCATCTGCTTCTCTAGATCATCTTTCTTTTTTGTCTCTCTCTAGCTAATCTTGTCAATGAAAGCACTGTGAGGGCAATGAGTGAAATCGGTTTCACAAACAAAATATAAATGTAATATACAAGTATCAGACCCTTTCTTGAAGGCAGGGATCGCCCAGCAGCTGCAAAAAACAGGCAGTAGAAAAACTCTTATATTGCTCCTCCCAGCAGCTGAACTCATTAGAGTTAAAATCCATGCCCAGGGTTGGAACATGAGTTTTACTCTCCGACCCACGAGGGACCTGACCATGCAGACATTTGATGTAACGAAGGAGTTAATGACACACCATGTTCACATGTGATCACGGGGGCAGTGACAGATCAGCTGAAGCACAGAAACATGCTAAAGGGATCAACACCATTGTAATCACACCAAGCCACCTCCTGGACCCTAGGCAGAATACGCCAGGGTTTGTCTATAAGAACCCAGTGTCTGGTCAATGAGGAGGCTGATCATATCTTGGAGGTGGTATTTGAAGAAAATTAAATCAAATTATTAAACTTCTACCAGTATGCAGACAGACCATGATTTTTGTTTTTTTACCACTTAAACTCAAAAAGTTTAAGACCTTGCCAGAATTTCTCTGAAAAAGAAGCCCCAGTATGTTGGTGTTGATGATGATAATGCCAATGCCACCATGGTTGATCTGGTGCAGGGATCTATTACTTGTTCTTCTGGGGAAAAAACAAAAACAAAAACCCAACATTCCTTCTTCTGTTTACTTTGCTAAAGGAAATCAGAGAAATAACTAATGGCATTTCATCCTGCAAATCTATTAAATACCGAGGGGTTGTTGAACTGTATTGAATTTCCTGTCTTGGCAATTCATGGAAAACGGAAACAAAACAGGAGAACAACTACGCATTTTAAGTTCCTAGATTTGGGGATATTATTATGCACACATGTGGCAGCTTGAAGGCTGGTATTCTTGAAGTCAACTGGATTGTTCCATATGGCTCTCCAGGTGGCCCTAAGGAATATATCCTGTTACAGAACAGCCAGGGAGGTCAATGGAAGAGGGCATACCTTTTTAATGTTTACACCCAGAAGATTTGGGTTTCTTTTGTTAATTGAACCAATCCAAGGTTTCTCTAAGTGAATCTGAATTTCCCTGGTCCAAAATTTCTGATACACTCTCAACTTTAAAAATGTATTGAAAAGAACTACTTCCTTCACATGTAAGCCTAGGAAGCACATAAGTCATATATATCTGAGCATATGATTCTCACTCTCTGAAACAAATCTTTAATGTTAATCACTTACATCTGTCCCAAGTGGCTCTGTCCTTTGACTTCATGGTGCCTCCATTTGTTGATCTAATGAGCAGCAATGAAGGCAAGCATAAAAAAAGAGGAGGTAGTGGATTCAGCAACCAGAAAGACCAAAAGGAATAAAGTCGAATATCTTTAAGAATATTGGCAAGAAATCACCTGCCATCAGGTCATTCTCATACTGAAGATGTACATACCTTCCTTCTTCTTGAATAATTGTTCCCCAAATGGGTTTTCTTCACCTTGATGTAATCAGGAAGTTTTGTAGCCTTAAGGATTTGGACTGATTCACTAAGGGTTTAAATTGCAAGCCCCCAGGACTGACTAGTCTAGCGACACTTTCTTTTCTTTCTATTTTTTGGGGGTAGGGGTGGACGGTGGTTGGGCATGTAAAACAATTCGATTAAAGAAATTCATAATAAAGTTAAAATCATTGAATATTTTAATTTTGTTATAATAAAATATTTCCTTTTAAATAAAAGATTAATGCATAAAAAAATTTGAAATCTGCTATTGAACGAATAGCATATAAAAATGTAAGTTGTCACATTAGCAACAAAAGGAAGAGAGGGTATATAGGACCAGAATTTTGTATACTGCATACTAATCCAAAGTGGATTATTAACTATCTAAGGTGTGCATTGCAAACCTCAATTTTGACTTTATTATGAATTCCTTTATTTTTGGGGAGGGCATCACTGCCCTCTGGTGGTGGGAGTAGGAGCCCAGCCTTTGCTCCGTGGAGCTGGAATTGAACCTCCATCCCAGTGGGCCGCAGTCCCGCGCACAACCACTACGCCACCGGGGCTCAGCCCCCATGAATTACTTTAATTGAACTGTTTTACATGCCCACCCCCACACCCCCAAGACAGAACAAGTGGTAACCATACACTGTTTCATGATGCTACCGACGTCTTTTCTGTCTGTGGAACACTTAACTGCCACACTTACGCCCCAAATGTATACATACAAGAAAGCCAGCTGTGTTTGGCCCAGATTACTTTTCAGCAGTATGTTTAATACTCATTAGCTTTGCTTCCACACATTCAGCACCTCGATCTATGATGCTCACCTGTTCTCAGCAATAATTGTAGATAGTATGCTCTCTTTGGTTAAGAATATATCCATTCATCACAGTCCAACCACTTCCCTGAGTCATACATTGTATTTCCCCCCACAGAATCCCTGTCAGAAGATGTTGATGGAAAATTGACAGAGTTAATAATATTCTGTATTGTCAGCGTCAATGAAATTCCTCTTATTAAGTGAGAGCATCATTTTTCTGAAAATGAGCTGGGGTATTACAGAGAATTTGGGAATTTTTATGAAAGTGAACCCTTTCCAGGATTTAAATAATCAATGTATCCCCTGTCCCTGAAGGCTACCATTATATCATTATAGTGATTTTTTAATTGCTACATAGGGTTATCTCTCTCTTTTAGGTGGCATCTAGGTTCAAGGTCACAGGTAGGAGTCTTTCATATTAAATAAAGCACCCTCTGCCCTGATTTTTAAGGTACATTCTCTTTGCTTAAATCACAAATTCAAGCATCCCACTCTGCCAAGGTATCAAATCAAAATGGTCAACTTGATCTCAGGTAATATCCTAGTCTCTTATGGCCTTCCCTCAATCAAAGTATGGTAAATGCAGGCCCACAAGTATTCTGCAGCACCCTTGGTACTTCCAACTATGTGACTACTCTTGAATAGAGCCATTTTCCCTAGAATTTCATAGAATGTCCACATTATAATCCCTGAAACCCTTGACGATGCTACTTTATAGGGTAAAGGGTTTGAGAAGATTATTCTGGATTATCCAGGTGAGTCCTATGTAACTCACAAGGAGTTTCATCAAAGGACGGCAGAGGATCAGAATTACAGAAAATATGACAGCAAAAGCACAGGTCAGAGAGATGGAGAGATTTGGAGATGCTTTGCTGCTAGCTTTAAAGAGGGATTCAATGAGTGTAGACAGTTTTTAGGTGTTGGAAGAGGCCAGGAAACAGATGGCCCCTCTGAGCTTCCAGAAGGAAAGCAGCTCTGGCAACACCCTAATGTTAACCATGAAGATGCATTCCTGACCTCTGAACAGGAAGACCATAACTTTGTGTTATTTTAAGTCATGAAGTTTTTTGTAAAAATTGTTATAGCAGCAAGAGGGAACTAATACAGTGTATTTCCCAAATACTGGAGCCATCCTATCTCTGGAGTGATGGAATGACAGAACACAGCTGATAAGATGAATAACAAGTGAATCCATGTCATTTCATCTCCTTTTTCCCCTGAGCTTTATATATATTTTTTCCTAATAAGTTTACTGGGTGCTCTTACAGCTGTTATAACATTCGATACATCCTTTGTATCAAGCACATTTGTACACATGTTGTCATCTTCATTTCCAAATATTTTCTACTTGAGCCCTTGGTATAAGTTCCTCTTTCCCCCCTTTAAAAAAATCATTCCATTGGGGGCCAAGCTTTATATATATATATTTTTTGGGGGGAGATATATATATATATATATTTGTTTGTTTTTGTTTTTGTTTTTTGGGCATCACTGCTCTCAGGTGGTGGGAGTAGGAGGCCCAGTCCCACTGCTGGAATTGAACCTCTGTCCCAGCGGGCCGCAGTCCCGCGCACAACCACTACGCCACCAGGGCTCAGCCCCGCTTTATATATTTTTTAAAGTTTTTTTTTAATTTTTTTTTTGTGGACATCACTGCACCTTGGTGGGAGTGGGAGGCCCAGCCTTGCTCCTGGAGAGCTGCTGCTGGGTTTGAACCGCCAACCAGGTGGGCTGCAGTCCCGCACACAACCACTATGCCACGGGGCTCAGCCCTCAAGCTTTATATTTTTAATAATTGTAGATTTACCAAAAAACGTTGCAAAGATATTATTTATAGCTGTAGTATTTGATTTAAAAATTTTTTATTGAGGGCTCTTAGAGCTCTGTAGCAATCACACATCAATTGTATCAAGCACATTTGTACATATATTGCCATCATTATTTTCTAGACATTTACTTTCTGTTGAGCCCTTGGTGTCATCTCCTCTTCCCCCACCCTGCACCACCACTCTCGTGGCCCCACGATAAATTATATATTATTACTTTCCTATCTTACACCTACCATTATCTCCCTCCCCCCTTGGTTTCTGTTGTGTGTGTGTTCCGGTTATGTGCCCATCATCATGATTGGTTCCTCCTTCCTCCCATTCTCTCCCCACCTTTCCCACTGCCCTCCTGATATCTCTATTCCCATTCCTGTTCCTAGATTCCATGTGTTGTGAGCTCTTATGTCTTATGTGTTTCTGTGCATATGATTCAGTCTAGCAGACAATGAAAACAGTAGTAGGGTCATGATAATGGGGGGTTAGGAAGCCTCAAGGAACCAGAGGAATACAGTGTGTTTCATCAGTGCTTTACTATACGCTGATTGACTCATCCCTTCCCTGTGACCCTTCTGTGAGGGAATGTCCCATTGTCTACAGACAGGCTTTGGGTTTCTGCTCCAAACCCCCTCATTCTCAAAATAATGATTTTGTTTTGCTTGTTTGGGGTCTTTTGGTGCCTGTTACCTAGTCTGAGAGATGCCTTATAATTGCACAGGCTGGTGTGCTTCTTCCATGCGGAGTTCCTGCTTCTTTGTTAGATGACCGCTTGTTTAACTTCAAGCCTTTAAGACCCCAGACACTATATCTTTTGATAGCTGGGCACCATTCATTATTCTTCGCCACATTTGCTTATGCATCCCTTTTGTCTTCAGTGATTGTGCCAGGAGGGTGAGCATCACAGAATGCCAGGCTATTCAAACAAATTGTTCTTGCATTAAGGGAGAGGGCATGAACGGAGGCCCAAAGTCCATCAACAACCTCAGTGCATTGCCAGATAAATATATGTACATGGGCCAATTCCTCTATTTTTATGAATTAATGAACAATTTAAGAAGCAAAGATATGAATAGAGGTATAAGCATTTGATTTTTATGCTCACATCCTTAATAAGAATTGTATTGAAATTGTACGAAAAATTGAGAAAATCAGAAGACAAAGTTGGAAAAATCTTTCAAAAAGTAAAACAAAAAAGACAAGTAATCGGGGCTGAGCCCCGGTGGCGTAGTGGTTGTGTGCGGGACTGCGGCCCACTGGAACGGAGGTTCAATTCCAGCAGTGGGGCTGGGCCTCATACTCCCACCACCGGAGAGCAGTGATCCCCACCCCACCCCCACCCCCCAAAAAAAGACAAGTAATCGGATGATAGACCAGGAGCAATCTAACGTCTGACTAACTGGACTTTGGTAATGATGGGGGAGAAGGGAAGCAGGAGAAAAGGAGAGTAGGAAAGAAATATCACTAAGTTAATAATAATATGTTCCTGAACTAAAACTTGAGTTTCTACAAGGTTTACAAGACTCAGCAGTTATTCAGTATTATTGTTAAGAAAATATAGTATACCCTTATTGTTCACAGATTTAGAATTTGTGTGAATTCACCTACCCATTAAAATGAGTTTGTAACCTCAAATCAACACTCAAGGATACTTTTGAAGTCATTCACAGTCATGTGCAGAGTGGTGCATGATTTTAAAAACTCCACCCCACTCTCAGCTGTTGTAGGATAGGACACCACCATACTCTCTTGTGTTAGCTCAAATGGAAAATGTCTGCTTCCTGGTTGTCCATGATGGGATTTCAAGAAAAGTTGACAAAAAGTGGAACGCAAAGGTAATAGAAATTTCCCATTGCTCATAATTACTTTTCAAATTTGTGTGCTCTTTCTTCACAATTTTGCTGCCACTTGCTTGGAAATACTGCTCCTTAGTGCTGAAGCATTTTCTAGTGTCCCAAGTGCAAGAAGACTACGAGGTGCCTGAGAAAGGGAAAATCTGTGGGTGAGACAAGCTTTGTGCAAATGTGAGTGGCACTGCTGTTGGCTACATGTTTCCTGGTAAGAAATCCTTTACAGCCTGGTCCCCACACTAGGCCCCCACAACGAAAAATGGCGAGGGCCCTTCTGCGATCCACCAAGTCCTGACCCGAGAGCACTATAACAGCATTCACAGCGCGGCCACAGCCCGGGCTTTCAGAGGGGTGCCCCTCAGTCACTCAGATGGATTCAGAAGTTGGCCCTGATGGAAATGGGAACACCAGGCAAGACAGTATGAATCGACACCAGACCCAACAAAACAGGCTGGGTCAAAGGAATCAGGCATATCACACATCCGGTTCGCCAATGGTTGCCAAGGAAACGTAAGGAAGATGAAGATTCAGCAAACAAGCTCTGTCCATTGGTTACCTGCGTGCCTGTCACTACTTTCAAAAACCTACAGGCAGTCGCTGTGAGGTAAAACTAGCAGCTGATTACCCAATAAAGGTTCTAAAGCTGCAAAAAGAAAGAAAGAAAAAGAAAATTCAAGAGCATAGTATTTCCAGAAGAGAAGAGGAAATTGGTGACTCTGCATCTGAAGCTACTTCAGAAAGCACGACAGTAAGGTCTATAGCGTGTGATGAGGCTGTGGGAAAATGTACATGCAGCTAAGTCTGGATTCCTGAAAGGCGACCAGTAAAAACAATGCAGGAGACAGGATTGTTGTCAGGGTGAAAGACAAAAGAAAAAAAAAAAAAAGCATGGTTACATTATCCAGGGTCAGGCTAGTGTTTTATTTATTTTTTAATTTAAACCATTTAACTGACACATAATTCATATGTCATACAATCCAATAGTTTGAACATATTAAAAAGGAGTTGCACAATCATCACCACAATCAATTTTAGAACATAACCTTCTCTTTGTTCTAATAATTATCAGGTCTCCATTTTCCATCCACTTCCCCTACCATAACCCCAAGAATCTATTAATCCACTTACTGTCTCTGTAGATTTACTTAGCACAGATTTTATACAAAGAAAAATATGCAAATAAAAAACATAACAACAATGACAACTGTTAGACTGGGTTGACTAGAGAAACAAATTCTTGATACTCATATATGTGTAAAAGAGAACTTTATATCAAAAAACAATTAGGTATCAATAACACATCCCAGCTTAGTCCAGATCAAGTCCATAAGTTTGATATTAGCCCATAAGTCTGATATTAACCTATGACTTCCTCTTCATACTCAAACAACAAATGCGATGATGCTGAATGTAGGAAGATCAGAGACTGGGTGGGAAGTCCTCTGGATCCAATGGCAGTGTATGCATCTCCAGGGCTCTGGCTGCTATCTTTGTGACTCCATGTAGCTTGTCAATAGGAAGGTGTAGCAGAGAGAGAGAGAGTGAATCTGGGATCCAATAAGCCATTTATCTCTGTTGCACTTCCAAATGAGGTCATCAAGCAGGCTACACTCCACCCCTTAAACCTTAATAGCCACAAGTTGACAAAAGACTATGTTACCACCACAGTAACAAAATAAAACATTGAAAAACCTTAGTTGAGATGATAACAGAAAATCATAAGTACTAGAACTTAAATGGCTCAAAAGGTATAACAAATTATTATCAGAAGAAGCCAGCTTCTAATACATACATTATGGGTTCAACAGGCGCAGTTGTACAGTGATAATTATTATTTTTTAATACCAAGGCTATAGAGAGCATGAAAAGGAGAGAAACAATAAGAGTCAGACACATTTCACATCAGGGTAGCATGCTCACCTCCGTCCCGCTTGGTGGTCCACATGGAGAGAGAGTAGGGGAAGAGATTGCATGATGAGGGACAAGAGCCAAGAGCAGCGGCACCCAGGGGCAGGAACGAGGCAGGAGAGAGAGAGAGCTTTAATTTTCCCCATTTAAATAACCTGATGGGGGACACATGAGCTCTATTGTCACTGGTCAGGACATGTAGCAAGAGGGGGCTGTCATAAGGGCTATATGGTGACAATGGCATAGGGATGCCTACCTGACTAAGGGGAGAGGGATGTGTTAAGGGAAGACCTCAGACTCCTGGAGGGTAGATAAACAGATCTGTCTGGTTAGGAGTCATTGACAATGGCTCTTGAATCACCCCCCATAAGCCAAGAGGGAAGCGAACCATCATCCTAACAGCAGGGAAGTCAGCTTTACTGTGGGTCAAGCAAAGGCCTCAGATAACTGAATAGCTAGCTGTGGTTTATTTCTTGTCTCTTCTGGGTATATACCCAATAGTGGGATAGCTGGATCATAGGGTAGCTCAGCTTCCATTTTCATTAAGTATCACCTGACTGCTTTCCATAGCAGCTGTACATATTTACACGACCACCAGCAATGTAGAAGTGTTCCTATTTCACCACATCTCCTCCAATATTTGTTGCTCTCCGATTTTCTGATCTGGGCTAGCCTTAAGGCTAACTCTGCATTTGTACTAGGAACATTAGGTCAGTGTTCTTTCATTTGGTGTTTTGCAACTTTATAGACCTCAACTACAATAAGTAATAAGAATTGACTATCTCCACAAAGAAAATTCATTAACCATCAGAAATTCAAAAATAAATAATAGGTCCTGGTGTGTGTGTGTGTGTGTGTGTGTGTGTATGAGAGAGAGAGAGAGAGAGAGACAGAGAGAGAGAGAGAGAGAGAGAGAGAGAGAGAAAGAGAAGAGAAACATTTTTACTGGTTAGCTGCTGCAATCAACAAACACAAAAATGCCAGTTGTTTAACATAATAAAAGTTTGCTTTTCTCTAAAGTCAAAATCAAATGTGGCATATTAGCCTAACTGTCCATTTCTCTCATGTGTTTTTACAGTGTAAGGACCCTTTGCAAAAAGATCTGCTGAGAGATTTTAAAGACTACACCTAGAAAGACCACCTATTACTTCTGCTACATTTCAAATTTAGATAGAACCTGTCACTGATTTCTAACCTAAAACAAGCTTGGAGATCCCAGTCTGTTGTGCAAGGAAGAAGAAACTGGCCTCATCAGTAGCTAGTCCATCCCTGCTACAGGAGACTCATGAAGGGTTTGTGCATTGGGAAACCAGTTGAGATCTTCAACTTAATCTATGAACTATAATGAAAATGAGAAAGCAGTGGAGTAATGCCCTTAAGACTGAGGAAAGGTGATTCACAACCTAGAATCACTCACCCAAAATGCCCCTTAGTGTGTTTCTTCTACCCTGTCAATAGAGTGTAAATGAGAAACAGGTATAAACATAAAGACTGGAATATCCTTTAGCCAAGTAATTCCTTTTGTAGAATTTTTTATCTTACAGACATCCTAACAAGATCCAAAGTTTCATGTATATATAAATACATAAATGTATATATTGTTGTTGCAAAAGTCATTGAGCCAGGACTGACTAACAGCTATCCAGTGATTAACAGAACCAACCACTGCCATCCTCCTGGGCCATTGTGGTAGTTGCATAATCAGTTGTCAATTTGAGAGGATTGAGAGTGAAGGGTGGTGTCTAGTCTGTCAATCAGGTCACAGTTTGATGATCTTATTTGGAGGTGCTAAGGAGATAAATAGCTTTCTAGAGGTGGGACACATGCTCACTCCCTGGGAGACATTGCAGCTGACAAGACACATGGGGCTATGTTTGTGCCCTGAACTGGAGGAAACCTGTGGAGACCCCTGCAGTCCTGGGATGCTTAATCCCGAATAGTTCCACAGGACTTCTTACCCCACTAGCCTGTAATCTTGCATTCAGTGTCATTGCATATATTTTGTGAGTCTGAAGAGGACTTTATAGATTGGTATCAGACATATGGACTAATATCGGATTTATGGAGGACTGGGTTGGGATGTTTTCACCATATTCAATTTGTTTTGTACATGAAGCTCTTTACGTATATGAATGTCTATGAATTTGTTTCTGTAGTCTACCCCGACTAGCACAGCCATTCTCCTAGACACTCCTGTGTTTCATCCCATAAGTGAATATATGCACATGTGTATAGGTAGAAAGAGCCCTGGTGGTGCTATGAGTTAGGTGTTTGGCTGCTAACTGCAGGTGGGGAGTTCAGACCCACTGTCAACTCTGTGGGAAAAAACTAAGACAGTTTGCTTCCATTAAGATTTACAGTTTTGCTGAGCCCCGGTGGCGTAAGTGGTTGAGTGCGGAACTGCAGCCCACAGGCTTGGCGGTTCAAATCCAGCGGTGGCTGGGTAGCGCCCACGACCACAGGAGGCAGTGATACCCACACACAAAAAAAAAAGATTTACAGTTTCAAAAATCTGGAAGCCCTATAAATTACAATTTGCCCAATAGTTCGGGATACTTTTTAAAATGGAAGTGGGATATAAGTGTTTATCAATAAACAAGGAAATGATGAAAATGTCCAGTAAGAGAAGACTAACTAATTAAATGATGACCTAGACTTCAATAAAATATCATACTTTGTGAAAGTGAATTAACTACAGCAATATAGACCAATAAGGATGAACCAGACTCAAGCAACAAAACTAAATGTATGTATTATTTAGCTCATTATTTGTTTATTTATTTATTATAAGTAGCAATAACAAATAGTATTTTAGTTATAGTAATAGATGAGCATACACCATCTATTATTATGTACACATTATTTAATACATTGCTTATATACCTCATGTGCCTACATTGCATACATTATTGTATATACATAATTTCAATGCAACATATTCTTGAGTGTATAGCATAAGTCAGACAATGTTCCAGACATGAAACATAGAGGGAGAGGTGAATACAAAAGATAAAATTGCCTGCTTTTCTAGGGTTTCCTTTCTGGTGGTAGATTAGACAACAAACAACTAAGGTAAGTTAATAAGTGTGTTAGATAATGGTAAATACTAAAGATAAATATAATATAGGGAAGGAGCTATGCTTTATTCTAGGTTGACTAGAGAAAAAAAGCCAGAGAGAAGCTCATATGAAAGGACTTTAAATATAAGAGCAGTTGAATATTGAGGAAACATTTCAGCCTAGTTCAAAGCAAGTCCATAAATCTGATTGTGTTATACAGGGTTCTCTGGAGAAACAAAACCAGGACACTAGTAATTCTCTCTATGTATTTATATAGATAGAAAAATATCTAACATAAGAAATAAACAGCTAACTAATCTATAAAGCAGTACAAATAGCTTGGTACAAATGTCTAATTTTCATGAGACAGCTAAGTTAGTACAGTGGAGGTCTTAGAGTCTTGAGGGCTGCCAAGTAGTCCTCTGCAGAGCAATTCAGGCTATCCAACCACAAACAGCAAACCGCAGAGCAGGTCACCAACAGTCAGCCAGATAACAGAGTCCAACAGCTCAAGAGAAGTTTATTCCAGGAGCATGGTGAAGTAGGGCTTGAAGGAACCTCAATTCACAGCAACACAGACCACCGACAGGTGTCCCACGGGTTGCGTAGCTTGGAGATTGAAGAATAGGACAAACAGGGTAGTTGATTGGTCGGAAGATCCAAGAGTAAGAGGACAAGGGCAGGGATTGCCGAATCATTTACATCTCCACCCTTCAATTGATCTTACATGTATTCATTGACCATGTTGACACAATAAGCCTAGCTATCACACTGATATTAGTCTCATAATAATCTATAAAGTCTTCTTCAGACTCACTGAACACATGCAATGATGCTGAATGCAGGCAGATCACAGGCTAGTGGGTGGGAAGTCTTGTGGACCCAATGGCAGTGTAAGCATCTCAGCACTGGCAGGGGTCTCCACGTGGCTTCTCTGACTCCAGAGGTCTGGCTCCATCAGCTCCTCTCCATGTATCTTCTTGACAGGAATGTCTCAAAGGGAGTGAGAAGAGATAGAGAGGGTCTCTAGCTTTCAAGGAAGAAGATATGTGTTCCCAGAATCCTCAGGAGAAGTCCATGTCCACATAGAAGCCTCATTGGCTATACTCCACCCCCTCGCTCTTAGTCCTCTTAAATTGACAAACATTCATATAATTAACACAGGCTAGAAAATTATAGCAAGATAAGATGGCAAGGGAAGGCTTCTCAGAGAAGCATTTACATGAGGAAAAACCTTGAACGAAGGAGGAAGGTAGCCCTGTGGCTATTTCAGGAGATAGAATCCGGAAGGAGAACCAGGAAATACAAAAGAACCAAGATCTAAGCTGTTTTTCATTCAAGCTTTCAAGGAATAGAGAGGGGATCAATTTGCAGTTCTATTAGGAAGAAGCATAGCAGGAGATGAATTCAGAGACATAGGGTTGTACAAATGAGGACGCAGGAGTGTAGGATTTTACTCTGATGTAGAAAGTCATTTGAGTGTTTTTTGAAGAGATGTAACTAGATTCAACTTAAGTTGAAACAAAATTACTCTGAAACCGGACAACACAGTTGCTAAGGAAAGGCAGAAACGGGGAGTCCTGTTCAGGTGGACACAAAACTAAGCCAGATGAGAAAAGACGGTAGCTTGTTACTACGTTGGTGGATTCCATTGTATGTGTAAGCACCACATGGTTTTTCATTCAGAGGTTGATGCACATTTAGGTTGGTTCCATCTTTTTGAGATTGTGAAGAATAAAATGCACATAGGCATGCGCGTGTCTAGATGTGCCAGTCCTCTTACATCTCTAGGAGCGGGACTGCTGGATCATAAACATATTTTTATTTCTAGCTTTTTGAGGAAGGCCCTTACTGTTTCCCACAGTGGTTATAGCATTTTACAATTCTACCAGCAATGCATAAGAGTTCCAGTCTTTCTATAACCCCACCATTATTTGTTCTTTTCTTTTGTTATCACTTCTATGTAGCAGATATCATGAGATGATATTATAGACTTGATTTGCAACTCACTAATGCCTAATGATTGTGGACAGCTTTTCTTGTGTTTGCTGGCTATTTGAATGCCCTGTTTAGTGAAGTGTCTGTTCATGTCTGTTGTTCAAAGTTGGTTGTCTTTTCTTTGGTGAAATGCTGAAGCTCTCCATCTATAAGTTTGCATTGTTTAACATCCACTCAGGCAACATCCAACTGCATACAGTATTTTTTTGGACAAGGAGACGCACCTGACCATAAGACACACCCAGTTTTTAGAGCAGGAGAAGAAGAAAAAAATACTTTGAACCAAATAGTACCAGTATACTAAAATGTTCTGGGGTACCATAACTTTGGACCATTAGACACACCCTTGTTTTCCCTCACTTTTTGGGGGGGAAAAAGTGTCTTATGATCCAACAAATAGGAGTTTTTTTTGTTTGTTTGTTTGTTTTAAGGCTTACTTTTTCAAAGATTTAATAAAAAGATACAAAGCAGAGCATGCACACTTGAATGGATTTCTACATATACTTTAAGATTGTCTTCATTCAAAAAATCATTTTATCGGGGGCATGTACAACTCTTATCACAATCCATACATACATCTATTGTGTCAAGCACATTTGTACACTTGCTGCCCTCGTCATTCTCAAAACATTTGCTTTCTACTTAAGCCCTTGGTATCAGCTCATCATCTTTTCCTCTCCTTCCTCATGAAGCCTTGAAATTGTCATTTTGTCATGTCTTTCACTGTCCGATGTCTCCCTTCACCCACTTATGTTTTTTAAAGGAAAGCAGCTCTCCTTTTGTTATTGTTATTAGGGAGAAATAACCTCAGACTCTTGCAGCACTGGGCCATGAGTAGGATCCAGACATGAGACAGAGGACATGGCAGGGTAAACTCTCTGAACTCTGTCTGGTTGATAGGCAGCTCATGTCCGTGGCTGTGGGGCCTGGGGTACTCCAGCTGCTCAGGGAGGGCAAACGGCAGGCTGGGCTAGATGAGTTCTGATCTCTTATATCGAGAGCTCCTTTCTCTTGCCTTTCCCTCTTGTTCTCCTCTGGCTCCCACCCTCTTAGCCATGTGGCTGCCCATTCCTCCACCTGCTGGCAGCAGCAGGTTACTGGTAACCAGGACAACTGGAAATAGCTTTCATACAATGGCCCCACAATGTCCAAATCATATAATATTTAATGGATGTTAAGTGACACCTACTCCTATTTAGAGATTAGATTTTTGTCTGCCATGCTGTTACCTCCCTGAAACACCTCAGTTGGTAGGTTTCCTTAGGTATTTCGTTTTCAGGAGGTCCCACTTAACCAATTTATGTTCCATTGTTCACGCATTTTCAGTTTTGTTTGACAGGCTATGAAAAAAATTAAGTCTCTTATTTGGACTTTATGTTATCTCCTAGAAACCTTGTGGCTTTCGATTTAACATTTAGGCCTTTGAGCCATTTTTAAAAAATGGTTTTCTAGGCATTTAATCTACATATCATACATATCACACAATTCAATAGTTCAATTATGACATGAAGAGTTGTACAGTCTCACCACAATCAATTTTAGAGCATTTCCCCCCACTCTCCAATGATTAAATCACTTCTAAATTGAGTTGTGTATTCAGCATCAATTCCAGAGAGTGCGCCCCACTCCCACATGCATAGTTTGCTCTCTCACCCTTATCTTACACATCTCTCACCCCTCCCTCCCTATCAACCCTTGCACCAGTTTTTATCTCTATTCTGCTACACTTTCTGTGCTTCACAAACTGGAAAGTCCGACAGAAACAGTAAAAAACAGAAAAAAATAAAATGGTAAGAATAGAAAAATAATAATACAGAGCGGGTGGACTGGTCTGAAGTTCATGACCTAGCATGAGAGACCTAGGCATGTTGGGAATTTGTTGGGACCTTGGTCTAAAGGGAAGGCGACCAATGGCTACCGTGGTGAGGCCCACACTGAGTTGACAAGAACCCGACCAGAGAAAGAGAAGCGATTTGAGTCTATGACCTGGTGCATATCGCTGCTGACTTTATGGATGGCCTGTCCTGATTTGACTTTGCTAATGGATACATACTTAAAGAGTATCCAACTGGAATGAAGATTCTTCACGTTGAAAGATATGATTGTTTCCTCAGAGCCATGGGTTGGTATAAGTGGGCAATATAGAAATCAGATACCCAAATTGCGGAATAAAGGCACGAGGTGATTGGTTTGCAAACGCTTATAGGTGGTGGAATATATATTCATAGGATTATAAGATAAAGGTATAGATATTTTGTAACTACAATTGTAAGGCACAGGATATCTTTTTTTCACTTATAGAATGTTATTTTTAAATGATGGTGACACATGTTGAATTCTATGCATTTTAGTTTTATCCTGTTAGGTACAGATATGATTGTATTGTTTATTTGAAGGTTACATATGGTTACAGAGTTATGTGAAGCATAAGATTAACAAGGGTCATAATGTGTCAGTCTGGGTAGACTAGAGGAACAAATTTCATAGACACGCATATAGATATAAGGAAAGGGTTTATATACAAAAGGAATGTGACACTAAGAAGGCATCCCAATCCAGTACAGTACAAAGTCATATGTCCCATATTAAGCCATATGCCCGAAATCAGTCTACAAAGTCTCCTTCCAACTCATGAAGTCACAGGTCAGTGGGTACAGAATCCTGGCACTGGCAGAGGTCTCCCCATGGCTCCTCACTTCCAGGGCTCAGGGTCCATCAATAGCAGAGGTCTGGCTCCATCAGGGCAAAGCAGTGTGGTCTCTCTGCCGGCTCCTCCAGCTTCTTGGATGCTGCCATCTTGTCTTTTCCTTGACTTATCGCCTCTGAGACTGACTCCCAACAACTGGGGAAGATAGTTTATCATCTTCATGAGGGAAATATCGAGAGATTTCCCAGAAGTTTCAGGAGAAAGCCATGCCCACATAGAGGCCTCATTGGTTACTCAATGGCTATCTCCAGATTAACAGGCTAGACTCCACCCCTACATTTCAATCATAAAATTAACATAAGCACATGACTGCCACAAATAATAAGAGAACCCACAGACTGGGAAAACCTCTTTAGCAATGACACATCAGTCAAAAGACTTTATTATTAAAATCTACAATACTCTGCTCGCCTACAATGAGGAAAAAACTAATAGTCTAGTGAGGAGGTGGACAAAGGACCAGAACAGATGTTTCACAAGAGCAGAAATCCAAATGGTCAATAAACATATGAGAAAATGTTCCCAATCATTAGCCTTTAAGAGAAATACAAATTAAAATAACTATGAGATACCAAATAACACCCTCAAAGATAGCCCAATTCAAAAAAAAAATCAGAAAGCAACAAGTGTTGGAGAGGCTAGGGTGAGATAGGAATTCTCATCCACTGGTGGTGGACCTGTAGGTATGTGCAGCGATTATGGAAATTGATTTGACGATACCTAAAACTAATGGAATATGACCCAACATTTCTCCTACTAGGCATATATCTAGAAGACGCAAGAAACAAACCTTGACCAGACATTGGCACTCTCATGTTCACAGCACAGTTCACAATTGCAAAGAGTTGGAATTTCCATCAACAAACGAATGTATTTAAAAACTATGGTATCTAGATACAATGGAGCTACTACACATCCTTAAAAAGCAGTGATGAATATATGAAGCACATTGTCTCATGGAGAAAGCTGGAGGAAATTATGTTAAAAGAAGTGAGTCAAGCACAAAAAGACAAGTACAACATGAATCCGCTGCGGTGAGCTTAAAAAGTGAAAGGGACAAAGGAGAAAGGTTACTAAATGCTCTAATTCTCAGAGCAAGGTCCATGCACTCGGGTAGGGGTCAGGACCCAACCCAGGAATACATATGGCAGCCAACTATAAAGGAAGGGGAAAGGAAAAAGAGAGAGGGGGGCCTGGATAGGGGGTGAACCTGGCACTAACCCACCCAGGAGGAGGGTATGTTTATGTCTCTGCAGGAAATGGAGGGAGGGACCAGACCTCAAGGGGTGTACCAAGACTTGAAGGCACCATAGCAGCATGAAGTAGGGGACTAACAGAGAGGTCTTCGGGGTTGGTCCCAATCTAGCTACCGTGGACCCTCTTCCCAGAAGAATGCACTAAGAGGAGAGTACCGAAGATGCAATGCAGGGAGAGAACATGGGTCTACTCAGAACACAAGGGTGCAAACTAAGAGAGAAGGAGAATGATAGTCCGGAGGGTGATATTCCTGCTGCGAGCAGCCCATGGACAGAGAGGACCCTAGAGCCAGCCCCACTATGAGATGCAGCATTCCTTCACTGACCCATAGCACTCTAGGGGACATCACAGGAAACACAGGGCGGAAATTGTGCCTGGTCTGACCCCCCATGCTGGGGCAACACACGAAGAGTGTGTAACAGAGCTATAAGGGGAGCAAAGCTGTGACATCCTGAGGAATCCTGAAAATAGACTTCAACTCTGCGAGCAGGGCTTGGCACCTCATCAGACTCGATTGGAAAGCATTCATAAAGGTCAACAGACAGACCTAGAACTGTTTATATGCTTTCTTTTCTTCCATGTCTATCTGTATAAGATAGGTAGGATAAGCAATCCTGAGATGCAATAATGGGATGGAGCATTCCAGGGGGAGAGGAGAAGGCAGGGAAAAGGAAACAGGAAGCCAATAAACCCAGGGGCAAGGAAAAGACAAGTGATCTGGTGTGGTTGGGTCAAATACAATGTAGCCAAGAGGAATTATTGGGAGCTGAATGAAGGTTGAACATGGTAGTGGGATAAGAAGAAAGTAAAAGGAAATAGAGAAAAGAACTAGAAGGCAAAGGACATTTTTAGAGATATAAATAGAGGCATATATATATATATGTAATGATAGGGACATAGATCTATGTATATATATTTATATGTTAAGTACTAATGTAGTACTTCGCCAATGTAAAAATACTTTGTTCTAATAGTCTGGCATTCTGTGATGCTCAAATTCCCAACACAGTCACTGAAGACAAAATGGGTACATTAGCAAATGTGGTGAAAAAAACTGATGGTGCCCAGTTACTAAAATATATAGGGGGCTGAGCCCTGGTGGCGTAGTGGTTGTGCACAGGACTGCGGCCCACTGGGACAGAGGTTCAATTCCAGCAGTGGGGCTGGGTCTCCTACTCCCACCACCAGAGAGCAGTGATGCCCAAAAAACAAAAAATAATAAAATAAAATAAAATATATAGCATGTGGGGTCTTAAAGGCTTGAAGATAAACAAGTGGCCGTCAAGTTGGGAAGCAACAAAGCCCATACGGAAGCAGCATGACAGCTGTGTGATTAGGAAGTGTTGACAGCATCAGGTATCAGGCATCAGAAGACCCTGATGAGAATGAAGGGAAGGGGGGAGTGGAGCCCCAAAGCCCATCTGCAGACAATTGGAAGTTCCCTCACAGAAAGATCACAAGGAAGGAAGGAGTCAGTCAGGCTGCAGTATAGCAGGGACAAAACTTACAACATTTCCCCTAGTTCTTTCATGCTTCCCACCCCCCCCAGTCCCCTACTATCATGACCTTAGTTCTACCTTACAAATCTGGCTAGAGCAGAGCATGAACACTGGTACAAATAAGACACACAAAATCCATGACAGAGAAACCCCTCAGGATCAATTATGGGAGCAGCATTATCATGAGGGCAGAGGGAAGATGGGGGGGGGGGATGAGGGGAAAGAGGGGAACCGATTGCAATAATTGATGAATACTGTCCCTCAGGGTAATGAACAATGGAAACATGGGTGAAGGGAGACAGCAGGTGGTATAAGATATGAAAATAATAATTTATAAATCATAAAAGGGTTCACGAAGGAGAGTAGGAGAGGGAGGAAAAACAAAATGAGTTGATACCAAGGACTCAAATAGAAAGAAAATGTTTTAAAAGGGATGATGGTAGCATATGTATAAATGTGCTTAACTTTTGTAAGAGGCCCCAATAAAATGACTTTTTTTTTTTTTTTTTAGGCATCACTGCTCTCTGGTGGTGGGAGTAGGAGGTCCAACCTTTGCTCCTGTGAGCTGGAATTGAACCTCCATCCCAGTGGGCTGCAGTCCTGCGCACAACCACTAGGCCACCGGGGCTCAGCCAAAATGATTAAAAAAAAAAAAGATAAAATGGAAATAAAATACTATGGTGCAAAATGACTAAAACAGAAAATATTCTCTTGTAATGAGCTTATGCGAGTGCAGACCATGTACAAACTTCATTCCATGGGCTGAGTCCCAGTGGCATAGTGGTTGTGCGCGGGACTGCAGCCCACTGGGATGGAGGTTCAATTCCAGCAGCAGCTCCACAGGAGCAAAGGCTGGACCTTGTACTCTCACCACCAGAGGGCAGTGATGCCCCTCCCCCCAAATAAAAAAAAACTTCATTCCATGAGTTGTTTCTTTATAGAGATTAATTTATTAATTTAATTTCTTAATTGAGCTCTGTTTAAACTTAGCATGGGTATAGGTGCTGGGGGATAATTTTTTGTATCATTTCTTACAAGTGCAGATCCTTTCCAATCAAATTAATACCTGTCATTGAATGCAAGGGGAGCATTAAGGTATTAAAGATATGGTGGTTGTGGTCTCCATTCCTTGGACACCCACTAAGTCAGGGATCCCACCCAAAGGCCAATGATTACCATTTCCACCATCTTGGGTGGCTACCCTTTGCGTCCTCTCCCATCAGAGTAGTTCAGCTCCAAGTCCAGAGATATGGGCAATTTTGAGGTAGAATCCAGTTTGTTTATTTGAGCTTCTACCTTGTATCCTTCTGGTGTGGTCATTTTCTATATGCTGATGAATTCTAGACTTAAATTTTATAACTGTAACCAACAAGATTTGCTGGTAGATTGAATGTGAAGTGTGAGAGAAACAAGAAGTCTAGGATGCTGCTAGGATTTTGGTCTCACTAATAACCAATAAGCTATAATAAATGAATGTATATATATTAACTAGCCAATATACTAACTGATATTCAATAGCTAGCTATTATATTTTAATTCTGTTTCCCCCATAAACTTTCGGAAGTCCCATCACACAGTGAATGTTGAATGTTAAATGTCACAAATGTTTTGCTTCCCTAATAATATCTCAAGGTTGGCAAATTGAAGTCATCTGAAGTGCCCCCAGAACCCCGGTGGGGTGGGATAGTGGTTATGCGGTGGGCTGTGATCCAAGAGGTCTCGTGATTTGCGGGAGAAAGCTGTAGCTGCTTACCCTCCTATACAGTTACGGCCTTGGGAACGCATGAGCCCAAAAGGTGGCTGTGAGTAGGCAGAGACTCAGTGCCAGGGAGTTTTAATCTAAAGTGACCAGATTTTAAGCAGGACACCATTGACAGGGTGGTGGTGGTTCTTGATTAAAAATTTGGTCAATATGGAGCAACAAAAATTTTCATAGAACCAAAAAACTGTATTGTAATATGTTTATTTTAATTTTAAAATGCCGCGGGATGTTATTAAATTGTGAAAGAGTGGGATGTCTGGCCACTTTATTTTAATCACATGAATACCTAATGACAAAAAAGAGTAGAAATATAAAACTCAGACAGTGGTTTTCCCATAGGGTGGGAGAAGTTAAGATTAGGAGGAGCCCGCTGGTAAGTTTCAAATATTTATTAGTTGAGATAGGTTGGAGGATTTATGATGTTTATTATTGCTCTGTACACTTATATACTCATTACATATATATTCCATAACAGACTTAAAGACCACCAGTTCTATGAACTCGAGCCAGCAGCCTACCATATGGTCTACTGAAACAGGAACCCATCAAACCATGCCATCTATTCTGTTGACATTGGATTCATCTGTCTCTGTACCCAGCAGACCTGGTCTTCCAGATTTATCTTCCTGCTTCCTGATTTGTTAGCCTGGGCAGCGACACAACACAGGAGAAGGCTCCAGCTTAGCTTCTGACTAAGAACTTGAACCAGACTTGAATTAACTGCTTCTATACCTGAGGAACTTACTTTATACATAGAAATTCATTTCTTCCTTCTTTCCTTACCCCCCCCCTCCTTCTTTCCTTCCTTGAGCTCATTGTTACATCCATGTGTTAATTCATCTCAAAGCCCTTCCTCTTTTTGGCTGCCCCTCCACTTTACCAAACATGACTTCCTTCTCCAGGGACTGCTTTCTCTTGATGACATGTTCAAAGTAGGTGAGATGAAATTTCATCACCTTAGATCTCCAAGGCAGAACTTCTTTCAAGACAGACATGTTTGTTCTTTTGGCAGTCCATGGTACTTTCAGTATTCTTCACCAATGACAGTTCAAATGAACTGACTTCTTTCAGTCTTTCATATGCACCTTAAGTGATTGAAAAGACTATGGGTGGATCAGGCAACCTTAGTCCTCAAAGTAATATAGTTGCTTTTCAATACTTGTAGGAAGACACTGGTTAACAGAGAGCATAGGAGAGATGATCACACGACATCAAAATGATCAACTTGACTTGAAGGGTTAAAACCTTGTCACTTGATTTCCCTCCTTTTGGGGTTTAATTCAGATATATTTTGTCATCGAGGGCAACCCTCTTGAATCTTTGTTGTATGTTTATCGTCTTTTGTCATATGAAACCGAGAATTGATGAACACAGACAGCATAGGAAGGGAGAATAAAGGAGAGCCGCCGCTATCAGGGAGTTCAAGAAGGAAGACAGTGTGTTGTAAGCGAAGTGGTAGCAGTTGTGCAATATAGCTTGCTACCCGTGTGACTGAACTCTGAGGATGGTACCTGTGTTAGCTCACACAATGATTTGGGGGGAAAAGCAGAGAAGCCCTGAGCATCAGATTTATCTAGCACGAGATCTCTTCATGCTGGTTCCATGAGCGTGGACCGTGGATCCAAGCCAGATGAAACCCTTGACAACTTCAGTTTTCTCTTCACTTATCGTGATGTTATCTATTGGTGAAGTTGTAAGGACTTGTTTTCTTTACACTGAACTGTCACCCATGGTGAACGCTGCAATTCTTGATCGGTCTTAGCAAGTGCTTCCCGTCCTCCTCCCTTTGAGCAGCAAGGGCATGTCCTCTGCACCATCTTTAGTGTGCAGCAGTTGGACTCAGTAACAACTACAAATTCTGGCAGTGCGTCGCATCTAAGGAGAAGTGCTTCTTCCCGTTAGGGTGGATCTCTGTTCAAAGTCGCTCTAAAGGAGATGAGGCAGCCTCCTTCTTCCCCCACGCCGGATTTACAGCCTTGGGAGACTCTAGGAAGCAGGCTTATTCTGTGCTAGAGGTTCCTCACGAGTTTGTGGAAGTTTTCTTCTTTAGTGTAGACCTTTGAAAAGATCAGGGGAAAACAAAACACAAAGAAACCGGCAATACCTTCTGTAGTTGAGCATTCCTGCCCTCTGCTGGACAAAATTTATTACAGCACGACTAACTTTAGTTAGCTGTACTAAAACATACAATCATATTCGATACTTCTCAAATTTTCTAATAAGTCTGTTCTTCCATGTTAGTTTATTTTCTCAAGAAATAGTGTGTGAAAAAGAAAACACACACATATATATTGAATACTTTGTTTTTTTACATTCCCCCATTTTACTGTGCTGTAATTAGCTATTCAAGTACTAATGTGGGCTGAGCCCCAGTGGTGTAGTGGTTGTATGCCGATCTGCGACCCACTGGGATGGAGGTTCAATTCCAGCAGCGGCTCCACAGGAGGAAAGGCTGGGCCTCCTACTCCCACCACCAGAGGGCAGTGATGCCCCCCCCCCAAAAAAAAACAACAAAGTAACAAGTACTAGTGCATTATATTTTGTCATATTTTGAGTTCTATGGAGACAGGATGGGATCCAAACTACTGGGATGGATCAGAAGAAGCTAGTTTCTGATACATACATTGCGGGTTCAATAGGAGCAGTTGTTAAGTTATAAATATTATTTATTATAATAAAGTTATAGAGAGCATGAGAGAGAGAGAGAGAGAAACAATAAGAGCCAGACACATTTCACATCAGTGTAGCATGCTCACCTCCGTCCTGCTTGGTGGTCCACGCGGGGAGAGAGAGCGTGGGGGAAGGGATTACATGATGAGGGAGAGGGGCCGAGAGTGCCCAGCACTGAGGGACAGGAGAGAGGCAGGAGAGAGCGAGCCTCTATCTTTTTGTTTTGTTTGTTTGTTTGTGTCTTTTTGGCGGGGCCATCACTGCCCTCTGGTGGGGGTGGGAGGCCCAACCTTACTCCTGGAGAGCTGTTGCTGGATTTGAACCGCCAAACCAGTGGGCTGCAATCCCACATCGAGCATCTATCTTATGTCCAACCCTTATATACCTTCTGGAGCCATGCCAGACCCCCAATTACATGTCAGGATGTACATCACAGGAAGGGGTTGTGCCATATGCACAGGTTATAAGAAAGGGAGGCATTGTGGTCCTATGTGACAAAACCAGACCCCAGACTCCTGGATGTGGCTAAACTGGTTTCACTAGAGATCATTAACAGCAGCATGTGAATCCGCCCACAGGCTTCAAGTGAAGGGAACCATCATCCTAACAGCAGGGGAGTTAGCTCAGATAACCGGGAGCTTCAGGGAGAATATCTAACTACTGACTTCTAACTAAATGCTGGCAAATAGTTTGCTTAATATTTTGGAGCATATAATTGTGGAAAAGTCCTGTCTTCTTCCAACAGGGATGTTAGACTATTTTTTTTTTTCAAGGCCCACAATACCCTCCATAGGCCACACCAGAGAGGCTTGATACGGAAACTCTACTAAATGAGCTGGGTTTTACCTGAAACTCACCCATAGCCCTTGCTCTTAAGGCTGAACTTCCTACTTTGAAAAGTGGGTGGCTGCTATTCCAGGGATATAAAACTGGTGATTGTTTAACTTTGGAGCTAATCTTCTGCCTAGATGTAGTACAGTAAAAAATTCCCTAGAACTACCATCTATTTATTATTTTAATGCCCTCCTTACTTTAGTATGACATTTATTGGCATGAAATACATAGTTCTGCCTTTTTGAATGAATGTTATTGAAAGGTTTACACTACCATCAACTTCCATTGTTTATGTAAATAATGTATATTCACTCGAGTTTAATCTGTACAAACCAAAAATTCTAGTATTGCAGTTCAGACTCAACTGATATTTGTGTAGTTTCTTTTTTTAAGCAATGTTTTAAATTCTGTACCATTGGCTAGATTAATGTAACTATTAATGAAATAACTATATGCCTCATGGGAGGATGATTGTTATACTCTAACATAAAATGATTATGGTGTTTCTAAAGTGAGCCAGAGATATATAGAAACCACAGATTTATGAAGGGATTTCGGGCTCACAGTTAAGTCATAGTTCATAGTTAATTCATAGTTAATTAAGAACACTTAGTTCTTATGGTATGGCCCTGCCTGATGCCCTCCTTCATGAAGAGATCACTGAAGCTAGTGCCTTAGAAAAGCATGGTGAAGAAGGTAGAAAGAATGGTTTCTGGGGTCACACAGACTTAGCTTCCAACAAGTCACCATCTGAGGGAGGTGTCCACTAAACCCACATGGAAGAAACACACCAGCCCGTGTGATTCAAGAATTAGAAACAGTAGGACCCCGATGCAAAGGAGCCAATGGTATCAGAGATTACACTGTGAACCCCTGGTTTGCAGAAGGCGAGGGATGACGATAAGAGTCCCTAATCCAGGGGACCTCAAACTTTTTAAACAGTGGGCCAGTTCACTGTCCCTCAGACTGTTGGAGGGTCGGATTATAGTTTTCAAAAAATAATAGCTATGAACAAATTCACTGCAGGCCCAGGACTCCTAAACAGGACAGCAGTGGCAGCATAAACACCCAGCAGCCGGATAAATGTCCTGGGTGGGTGGCTACATGTGGCTCCAGGGCCATAGTTTGAAGTTCCCTGCCCCAATCCATTTGCAGGCTCTGGAGAGGGCTTACTCCCCTGGGGACTCCTCTCTGACCATAGATTGGGGAGCTGAAAAGCCTTGTTATTTTTTAGAATGAAGTGGGGTTGGTTAATTTTGTTTTGTTTCCTTTTTTATATGTTTTTCTGTTTGTGAAATGCAGGGAAGGTAAAACTGTAGAGATAAGGACTGCATTGATGGTTCCTTGTGGCGATGGCAGGGGAGGTTGGGGGAAATGGGAAACTGATAACAGTGAGTACAAGAAAGAAGAAAGTGTTCCAAAATGGATTGTGAAGTTGATTGCACAATACTTAAAAATATGATTGAGCTATTGAATTGTGTGATATATGAATTGCATGTCAATGAAACTGTTTTAAAAAAGAATCGAACAGCACATGGCATAGGACAACTCATGTCCAAACTGTGATGAGAACAGAAACATATTCCTTCTGAGAAACCAAATGTAGGAAGTTGAACTTTTAAAAGTCTATTTCCTAAGTAGAGTTTCTAACTCCTAATGTAGATGAAGTTGTCTTCAAAGCAAAATGGTTCAAGGGGCAGCAGGCTCCCCCCACCTCCACCTTCTAAGTCACGCTTGTAGTTAATAAGCCCAGAGGCTTGGAATGGATGTCCCATTTGCAGAGACTTCAGTGTTCATTCTTGGCAAACTTGTACTTCAAATACACATTCTGTGACAGTCCAAAAAAAGGGAAAAAGCTACCTGTATACCTGCAGGCTATGGATGCCACACACACAACTTAGCTAACCTTGGTTATAACTAGTTCCCATGGTCAGCTGCATCACAAGATGGACTTCTGGAAAGACAGCGTCGAGGGAGGGACAACCGTCTGTAGTTCCCTGTGCGGTCGCCGGATTTGCGGGTAAAGGGGCCAATTTGAGAAATTCGAACCCAGCCCTCGTCTTGCAGGGATCCAGGGGGGATCTTCTGAGGTTTCCGCACAGATGGCGCAGCTGTACTCGCCATGACAGGCACCCCCACACCTGAGGCCCATTGACCAGGATCCATTATTGTGACCAGAACCAGCAGCACACAGACATAGGTCCTTGCTTTTCCCAGCCACAGGAGACCCTGCAAGTCTTGTCTCCCTGTGACTCTACCCCTGAACCCCCACTGTGTGCTGTGAGCCCCTGCATTTCCTGTCCTGAGACCAGTGCACCTTGATCACTTGAGTTTCCCATCTCCACCCCGCAACCAGCCCGCAGCACTCACGTGCAACACTGCGCTGCCGGCCTACCACCCACCGCACTGCACAGCCTGCGCACACCCCTGTACTGGGAAGATGCCAGACTTCCCCTCTAGGGTAGTACAAGGACCTCCCTGTGGACTTCCGGATGCTGGAGAGCGCTGTGGCCAGCATATCAGAGTCCCCATTGGGATCATGGCTTGACAAGTCCCAGCATAGTCTCCTAATAGCAAGGAGACAGTTAGATAACCCCTGCTTTCTAGGGAGCAAGCCAACCAACCCCAGTGAGACAGAGGTGGTGCTTGAACCGACGGCAAACCAGGTAGTACTTACACTTAGTGTTATTAGCTTCTGGCAAAGAAAACCCAGGACGCTTTTCCGTCATCAGAGACATTGGAACTCAGCATGGCAGGGTTACTCGCAACCTTCTCTGCCCCTAGTGAGGGAGCCAGAGACCCTGGGATCCCAGTGGCCTTAGCCAGCCCACCTTTTGATCAGAAGCCCCCCCTCCCTGGGGGCACTAACTGCAACTGTCTGTATCCACCCTGTCTATATAGACAGTTCGTAAGGAGCGGAGAATTCTGCGTTGTGCAGCAAAATACGATAAAGGGGCCTTCTGTTATAAACACAAATACTTGAAGGGCGGCACTCCCCCTTTCATATTTTACAGGGTTAATAAGGGACTCTGGTAAATTTAATCTACCCCTCACGCACCCCAACCACCACAATCTCTAGAACCTGCTTCCTACACCTTGACAAGACCCATTGTCTCCTCGAACTTACCAAATAAAATCGTAGCTCCCATAACCCACTTTCTCAACTCATTAAAAATGAACACGTTTAACAGGAAGGCTTCTTAAGATTGATACCACTAACAAAAACATTCTCCCAAACACCGATATCTTATTTCTTGTATACACTCAACTAACAAGCCCTCATCATCTATACACAATACCTTCTCTGGCACCTAGCTGATCCTCCCCTAACCTATAGATCCTGCTCCTCCTCCCCACAAATCACAGACGCTGATGCAGTTCATCCAGACAACAGGCAACACCAGCAGCTACCACCAAACAATCTAGAGAAACAAAAATCAATTACTGAAGATGACCCAAACGTAACCATTTACACAGAAGAAGCAGCTCTTGAATGGCCAGGTAGAGAATTCAAGAGAATGTTGTTGAGAGTTATGCAAGAAATTAGGGGATCAATCCTTAAAAAAAAAAAAAAGGAAAAATAAAGATACAAAAATTCTCACACCAAAGGGAAATTCAAGAGTTAAGGGAGGAGGTAGCGGAATTAAGGAACAAATCTCAACAAATAACATTAGTTATTTACAGATTATATGACTTTATATATTGAGAGTTACAAGGTGTGCACAATAGGATTACTGG